>APFE031491964.1:172531-198889 GCA_000404065.3 Pinus taeda | reverse complement strand
TCTAGGAGAAATATATCTACGAAAGAACTAGGAAATGAACTTACCAAAATTTCTAGGCTTATGAAGCATGTGAGGGGAGGAAGATATGATAATTCCATAATTTCCCAAGTGGAGAAGCATCTACTTGGAGTGTCGGAAAATGTTACCAAGGCTATTTATTCTTCAAGTTCCTTTTTTCTAATGGTTGACAGTGGAAATGCAAGATCTGCTAAGAAAGTGGTTCAACAACTTAGCTTCTTAGGGATTCAAATGTTTCGAGGAAAATGTTTCCTAGAGATTGGCTTAAAAATATATTTTCACATCTTCCATTCAATGGTTCTCATCCTTTGAGTTCACAAAATAAAGATGATTCACCTATAAGTTTGTGGACTCATTAAATCATCCTATGTTTGTGGATTAAATCACTGGGAGGCATTTATTCATTCTATCTATTCCATAGAAGGTCTTTTCTGTTAGAGGATGGAAGTGAAATAACTACAAATTCTTTTTAAGAATCTATTTCTACTTGATTTGGCGATTTTCTATGATGGTACGATCAAAGATGCTCGTTGAAAATTTCTCATTCAGTTTGAAAATGGGAACATAAAATCTTTAGTAGCATGTAATTCCTCAAACAAGAAGGAATCTGGGAGTAGCTTGGATCATTCATCTCTAGGAGAACACGTAGGGACTCTCGCTGCTACAAAAATTGCAAACTCAGCTTACAAATCACTTGTTGATTCCCATTTCCTCTTTGCACATCCTTAAGGTAGTTGAGATCATGTTCCTTAAGAGTCATTAATGTTCTATTTCAGTATGATATCTTTTTATATAGTGAAGGGGATGAATTTGAAGCCAATGAAAACAAGAAATGCTAATGAGAAAATATAATTCTACCTTAAAACGAAATGATAGATGAGAAATTATTCACATGAGAAGATGTTGTACTGATGAAACACATTTTGAGGAGAAATATGCTAGAAGACAAGAGTCTTTGAAGAGGATTCCTTTGAAATATTTTTCTCTCCAATTTGTTTTGAGTAAGTGGATCTCTATGTTGCACCTTTTGTTCGAATTGTGTTACACATAATCATAAAGGTGTCTTACTCTCTAGGTCAATCATCTAACCAATCTGGTTTAGAATGCATTTTTTTATTTGAAGGTTGACACTGATAATAAATTGTGGATGAACTGCTTGTTGTTTCAAATTTTCTAGTTGATAATTATCTTCAACATTGATATTAAAGAAAAATACACCCTAGAATCTTCAATATGCAATGTTTTCATGCTTAATGAGATCTCTTTAAAAATTGTACAGTTAGAAATTTCATGCTAAATATGAATCAAATCTATGATAATTGACACAAGATGTAGTAATTTATGTTTTGATTCACTTTGTTCTGTTATCTTTTATATTTTAATGCAAATGCAATAGAAAAAGCATGCATTATAAACTAGTTTTGTTCTTATACATGCAAAAACAATATTTATCTTTGGTAGACATGAGTTTCTTTCACGCAATATTCACAGTGGTATAAGAAACAATCATTTCACCTTTGACTTTTTTAGAATGTTTCATTAAGAAATTGAGTTGCTCAACCACATCCCTCTTCAAGTCACAAACACCTTTGCATTTGAGGTACAAGGCTTCAAATATATTATTATTATTGGATGTTTAGAGCAAGAATCTACTGTCAGTCTGAACCCAATTTGAAAATCCCAATACCAAATCCAGGATAATTGATAAAAAGATGCATTAGTTTCTATTTTGACTCTCTCCGTTCTTTTATATTTTAAATTTTAAAGCAAACACAATAGAAAATGCATACATGATAAACTATTTTTCATCTTCTATAGGAAAAAGGAAGATTTATTCATGGTATATATGGAATTATTTCACATAGAATTCACTCATATAAGAAACAATAATTTTACCTTCTACATATTGAGAATGTTTCATTAAGAAGAAATTGATTTTTTGAACCACATATTCCTTTAAGTTACAAGTACCTTTGCGTTTTATGTACAAGACTGCAAATTGATTTTTGTTTTCAGAAGTTTAGTGCAAGAATCTACTGTCAGCCTAAATCTAGTTGATTTAAATTATGAGGTTAGGTGGAAAAAAATTTAAGTTCATTATAGTTTTTGATAATCATGATTCCTTTGATGCTACAACAAGAATCTATTATGATGGTGGAACATATCTCTTTGGATAAGAATAATTTCAAAATACCATTGAGGCTTGTTGAAACATTCAATTAATATGCAATACCCTTTTATGTTAGTTTCAGTCAATTTTCCATTTTCATCATGTTCATGGTTATAGGAAAGTATGTGGATGAGCATTTTTTAAGTAGTGGTAGCAAGGAATGACTTTTCAATGATATTCCTTATAGTGTAGTTGCAACTGTTCCAGGTGAGTTCCTTTATGTTGTAGTGAGAAAGTATTGGATTCAAGAGGACGTTATATTCTTCAAGGCTATACCTCCAAGATACCATTGAGGCTTCTTAAAAAATTCAGGTAATATGGGTCCGCTTCTATGTAAATTAGATTATTCATTCCTCTATCTACATTATATTCCTTTCATGATTTTAAAAACGTACATGGATAAGGTGGAAGTTTTATAATGTTAGCAAGCTACAACGTTTTGATTATTGTCCTTGTAGCTCAACAACTATTATAGGTGAGTCCCTTTTGAGATTTAGTGTTAACGGTTTATTGTTTAAGAGTTGTAATATATCATCTTGATGTGTTTTCATTAGAAATGCATAGAGAGGATAATTGAAATTGGTATATCTATACAAATAACCAAGAGATGAACATTTTTGGAGTGTGTAAATGTTTACAACAGGGAAAACTTGCAGAAAATTGTACAAAAGGGACAGTGTAGAACCTATGTTGACTAAGGAGGTAAGTTTTGTTCAAATGCATTTGGAAAAACAATGAAGAAAGTTGAAATCGGTGAAGTGATTAACCATGGACTTCATGATGGGGATTTTGTTTTGATTAATTATCCTCCAAGTGTCGACAAACATTCATTGGAGGAATTAAAAGTATACATGCATCTGGGCTCTACAATGATTATTAACCCTCTCATATATTGGCCACTTGGTCCATATTTTTATGGGATGGCATTCATGTTTTTTATCCCTAATCTTTAAGATCTCAAGTTGATATTTCTGATCTTCTAAGTGTGGATAAAAAATGTTTAGTTCCCATTGTGGAGAGGAAAACAACACTGAATGTTGATATTAGATATTTAGCTTCCAAGCTTCTATCCAGAAAATATATGATGGACAAAACCACATTGAATCAACTATGAATGTAGATTTCTAAAAACTTTCCTCAACCACCAGTCACTAAAGTGCATGATGGAAGGCCTTTTTGGACAGCTAGTGAACTTCTTCATATGGATTTACCTCCAGAATTGGACTGTGATAAGAATGGTCTTCTCATAAGCAATAGTGTAATAATATTATTCAATGGTGATAAAACCCAATTGCTGAGTTCTTTGACTAAATATTTTAATTCAATTGTTAAGTGTAAAGGTCTACGAGTGGCAGTGAACTTCTTGAATTTAGTTGAACATTTTTTTTTATCCTTAGATGGTTTTAGTGTAGGTTTGGAACCGTTAGTTCTTGCTCACTATGTTTCTCATAGAAATATATTTACGAAATATCTAGGAAATAAACTTACTGAAATTTATAGGCTTATGAAGCATATGAGGGGAGGATGATATGATAATTCCATCATTTTCCATGTGGACAAGCATCTACTTGGAGTGTGGGAAAATTTGACCAAGGCAATTTCTTCATCAAGTTACTTTTCTTCTGATGGTTGATAGTGGAAATGCAAGATCTGCTAAGAAAGTGGTTCAACAACTTGGCTTCTTAGGGCTTCATATGTTTCCAAGGACGAAAACATCTCCTAGAGATTGGATTAAAAATAATTTTTCACATCTTCCATTCAATGGTTCTCATCGTTTGGAGCCACACAAGAAATATGATTCACCTGATGTTTGTGGACTTGTTAAATCATCTTATGTTTTTTTATTAAATCACTATGAGGCATTTATTCATTATATCTATTTTGGAGAAGCTAATTTCTATCAGAAAATGGGAATGAAATAACAAGGAACACCTTTTAAGAATCTAATGACCTTTCTAGTTGATCTGACGATCTGCTATGATGGGACGGTGAGAGATACTTGTTGAAAATTTCTCATTCAGTTTGAATATGGGAACATAAATTGTTTAATAGCATGCAATTCCTCAAACAAGAGGGAGTCTGGGCATAGCTTAGATCATTCATATCCAAGAGAACATGTAGGGACTCTAGTTGCTACAACAATTGCAAACTCAACTTAGAAAGCACTTGTTTCCTTTCATAAACGTATTCCCCCTCGGGACATCCTTAAGGTAGTTGAGATCATGTCCCTTGCCTGTCATTAATGTTCTATTTTAGGATGATTTCCTTTTGTGTGGTGCTAAGGGGCTGAATTTGAAGCTAATGAAAACAAGAATCATTAATGAGTACATATAATTCTACCTTACAACCAAATGATCGACGAGTAATTCTTCACATGAGAATTTGTTGTGCTGATGAAACACATTTTGAGGAGAAGGCTGCAAGAATTCGAGAATCTTTGAAGAGGATTACTTTGAAATATTCTTCTCACCAAATTATTGTTGAGTAAGCGGGGCTCTATGTTGCACCTTTTGTTTCAGTTGTGTACACATAATCATAAAGGTGTCTTACTCTTGAGATCAATCGTCTAAACAATCTGATTAAGAATTCATTTTTGTATGTGAAGGCTGACCCAGATAAAATATTATGAATGAACTACTTGTTGTTTCAAGGTCCTTAGTTTATGTCTATCTTCAATTTTAATATTAAATAAAACTACACCATAGAAGCTTTGATATTCAGTGTTCTCATGTTTAATGGGATCTCTAAAAATTGTGTACTTACCAATTTCAAACTAAATGTGAATATCAAATCCATGATAATTTTAATAATTAGACATAAGGCTCGAAACAATTATAGGTATTTTATTCCATGACGCTAAAATATCAGTAAGGGCATCTAATGCATACAAAATAATTATTTTGATTACCATAATGGATAAAATACCCAGTTCATTCATATAAAATGAATAGAAAAAATATAATTAGTTACTTTTCCTTTGAATGTTATAGTTAATTGCGTTCACTTTCCTGAGAAGCCATTGTCTAACTTTAGACCATGATGTGCAGTCACTACAAAGATATTGACAAACCTAACCAATCATTTATACCTACTATCAAGTAAATATGTAACAAATATCAATTTTCAATCAAGGGTGCCATTAAGAGTTTTTACCGACAAGGGGTAGGCAATGAACCTCTAGATCTCACTAACCTAATTCTACTCTACCTTCCAAGCTACAAGTCTAGCTTGAAATTAGCAAAACTTCCAATGGTTATTACAACGTGCACATGTGACAAATGTAGTAATAGGATCATATGCACTTCTTGTTTTCAAATCATAGTAAGTACACTTCTGTTGGCCACATTTACCACATTTGAATTGGTCTGTTGTAGCTTTAAGATTTATCCCACACTCACTCTCAAAAAGTGCCTTGTCTTTGATATGTTTGTTCTCGAGCTTTCTTTGATCACTAGAAATTTATTCCACTCTCATGACAATAAGTTTCTCTGCCTTCATTTCCCCATGAATAACTCTCCTTCTCAAATCTGGATTATTTGCATATTTCAGGTTGAACATGATGGACCTATATTTCAACTTCTAGGCTCTACTAGACAACCCTAACTTTTCAAACATCAATGTCTCAATAGAGACTACAACTCATACTGGATCACATGCATTTACCCTCACCAAGTTTTCACCCTTGGCTTTATTACCTACTTTGGAAAAATCCTCATGAAGAAACTCATGAATCCTATCATGAACTATGTTATTACACTTAATCATACTTTCCAACATTAGAGGGCCATTCGAAAAGGATGATGCCTTCTTTTTTCTGATATATGCTTCTTATTCCTTGGGTTTCTTCTCAACCTTTACAGGATATTTCTTAACAACATTGACCTCCACTTTAATAGTCTTGTACTATTTATCTTATGAATTTGTAGGTTTCTTTCCATTGTTAGCAAGAGTTTTTGTTGTCACAACCTTCTTACAAGAATCAAGTAAGCCAGTGGCTAACACAAATACTTTCTTGAGGATTCTTTTTGATATGTTGGGGGTGTTTTGAAACCTAATAATTGAAGTATCATAACAAAATGGAGTTACTAGCATGCATAAGAAAACAATCCTATGAAAAAAGTTGCACATTCATGAACTAAACAGTTTACCTTGACTGCTTTCAATTAGAGAAAAAGGTACCTTGAAAAGGCCCACTAAACTTAGAGAGAGGCATTAACAAAATTAGTGGACTTCAAAAGAGAATGAGACTAAAATTTTAAGATAGAGGTAAACTTTTAAGAGTGCTATTCAAAGATAAAGGAAAAGAGAGAAGAAAATGAAGGAAAAATTAAAATTATACAATTGATACCAATAGGTTTCTTTTAGATATGTTCTCAATGGTACAAATCCTAATAAAGTACCAAGAGTAAAAAAACTTTACATTATAGTTCACAACAACCATCTAGATAGGCATGTGAAAAACATCCATCTTCAAGAAGTAAATCTAGACTTACATTATTCAATTTATGTCATAACATAAACGTATTTGATTGTAGGAAAAGACTAAAAGAAAATTTCATGCACCGTAAGTTAAATTTACAATTCAAATCAATAAAAATGTGTGCCAACATAATAATTTTAAAAAAGCATGTTCTTGACTTGTAGACCACAAAATGCAACAACCAAAGCAGATGTTTTCATAAGGGTATGAACAAACAATCTAAATCTTACACATCCAACTCTGTTTATAACTTACAAGTTACAACTTTACTGATAAAAGCCTCTACAGTATACTCACTACCTACAGAAGATGATACCATTGTATTGGGGAATCTGATAACACAAATCTTAAATCATACAAAAAAGATTGTTAAAAAAGTTGTAATGAGACATGATGAATATGGAGTGGCTAGAACTAACCCTAGTAGAACAGAGCTAGAGAGGCGTTGCTATCACCTCAAAATTGTAGAACTTCTAATAAACACTAATAATGCAATGAAAATGTTATCTCTAGAAATTAATTAAACAAAAAATTAAAAAAAAACACAAAAAAAGAAAAAACAAAAAAACTTGGACTTAGTCATGATTCTATGGGATACAAGCTAAATTATAGAATCATAGACAATGTTGTTTGTAATAGCACATAGTCCATCAGCATTAGGAAACTATGTGAAAATTTAACAAACTAATCATAATACACTCATAAAATAAATATAATAGAAAATATACAAAAATCAGACATGGCGAAAAAGGCCTCGGCCTTACGACATTCCTCACATTCTCATTATTAAAATAATGTTTATGGTACATATAAATACGTGAGGAAGTTGTCTCAAGATAGTGCATCTATATTGAACAAACTTGGTTCAGAAAATACCTCAACAACACACTAATCTAGGAGATCTAGTTGGAGAGAATCTTTCATCCTAAGTAAACTCCCTAGTTTGAGGAAGTAACTCCTAATTCTCAAGATTTGATTTATTTAATTATAATTTTGGATTTATAATTGTTTTATTATGAGAGTGAGGCCAACATTCCCCCCCACTGCAATGATAAATCGAAAATAAGAAAAAGGAACCCTCTTCCAAGTTCTCAAGTTGATCCTCAAAAATCATTCGCCTGAAAAAACCGTCAATGTTGGATGTTGAAGAAACTACAATATGAAGAGACCATGAGTCAGCTACATGTCTGATTCATCTTTGAATGTTTCTTGACAACTCCATCATGTGGCAAGCTACAAAAGGATCCAACTTTCCTTTTCTTGAAATAAGCATCCTTTTTTCACTGACAAAATATAGAGAACACGCCCACTACCTGATGACGTTGAAAAACAACTCAGTATTGCTTTTGCTGTGTTTGAAAACTACTCAATGTTGACATTGTTGTTGATCACCCACTAGAAAATCTGTTGATTCTCACTCACTAATGAAAATTCCCATTGGCTACTTCACTGATGTTGTTGATACTTTCAGTCTTACAACCACTATCAATTTCATTGACATTTTCCCCCCTTTGTCAACTGAAAGGAGAGACAATCTTCTTCAAATTATTTTTGAACTCTCCCCCTTCAGTTCTAGGAGTGTTTCACTAGTGAAATCATCTTTTCAACTGCATGAGAGTACTATCTTCATTTTTACTGTTGGTTGCAATATGTGTGAGTGAATGCAATTGTAAAACTTATACAATCTTCTGACTGTGGAAGACCATTCGCAGGCATCAATCCATGAATAATTTATCTTCAATCTGGTTGATTGTTGTTGTTTGATGCATTGTGTTGATGAATGATTTGACTTGCCACAATGGTGACAAGGATGGAGATGAAAACATTGATCTTCTAGAGGATAGGTGCTTTGACAATGAAGGCATTTTGGTTTGTCTTCAACTTTCTCATGGCTTGTTGACGTTATTTGATCAAGAAATCTTGCATTGATGAACTTGATCGACTTAGAATAATCGAGGATATGAAAGTTGTTTTCATCTTTGTCATATCCTAATCCTCGTCAATTTTTGTTACATTGGAGGTCTTCCCATGGCTTGATGATTGGTTTGGAAGAAAGTTGAGCTGGATCAGGGACCACTTCAACACTTGAAGTTGGTTGGATCAGTGACTTGGAATCATTTGTTGTATTTATATTTTTCAAAGACTTCGAAGGACCACTCTTCTCTGGAAACTCACTTCTTTGTAGTTACGACTCCAATTGAAAGAACTCAGTCATTTCATGTTCATGTTGAAGATGCACTTGAATATCAGGAACATTTGTTTTGTTGATGTCCACCATGTTTCCAGCTAATGATACAATCAAATTGTTAAGAATTTGGGACAGTTGAATGTGTGTTGCCATGTTATCTTGCTCACTTTGAATTCAGGCTTGCTTGTACTGTTGCTTATTTCTGATGCTTTACACACTTGCTAGAGTTTTATAGCTTTATTGCTTGAACTCTTGATTTCACACTTTCTTGATGACGATCGCCTTGCTTGAATGCTTCACTGGCACTTTGTGAATGCTTCAACCAACTTCACATTGGCTCTTTTGTTGTACATGTCGTGCTTCAACTTTCACACTTGATTTTGACACGCTCGCTTGCTTTGTTGTTTGAATGAAATGCTCTCTTGTTTTGTTGCTTGAATGACATGCTCGCTTGCTTTTTTGTTTGAATTACACGCTCCCTCGATTTATTTCTTTTTGCACTTGCATTAAACACTGGCTTGATTTGATGCTCACTTGAAGAATAGGGTACTAGAATTCACACTTGTTTGATGATGATTCCTTGCTAGATGGATTGCTTGAACTTGCTTGATTGATTATTGACACTTTGTTCTTTCTTGAATGTACTCACTGAATGTGCTGATTTCTGAAAAAAGGGAGGGTGTCGAACATTGTCGAAAATGCACCCAAGAGACAAATGACAATTTCAATCTTGATGAATCAGTTGAAGACTTACTTGACTTAATGTATTCACCTTAACAATGCAAATTAGGGTTCTGGTTACGACTGAGAATGCACCCATAAAATTCAGCTAAAAAATGTTTATTTGCAAGTGATACAAAAAATGTTGATGATGTTGATGTCGTCTTGGCTTGAAATGCTTGATTTTGTATCATTCTTAAATTGATTGCTTTGACTACATGATGTGAAATATGCTTGCTTGGAAGATCATCTTATCAAGTTGATGATATGATGGTTTGTGCTTGTGTACTTAAGGTTGATTACAGGAGCTTGATTAAGTGTTCTTATACTTAAGATTTCTTATGTGCATGTAGTTGTTTAAGCATAATACAAAGAGAGCATTTTGATAATCTAAACAGAAGTCATGCAAACGCATTCATTACACACGGTGTATCTAAGATCCCCTTATTCAATTTCGGGAGGATCTAGGACACAACCACCACAAAAAATATGATTTTATTAGTTACGGGAGTACATCATTCTTCAATGTTACACTTGCAAACTTTGGAAGAAACTTTTCTTCAAAAAACTACCTACACTGACTCAATCGCTCTCAAAGTAAAAAAATACTTTGGAGTACAACAATGAATTTATCTAAAAAAGAATTCACTTATCACTCCAAATACAAAATATGCATCTTATGACTTCAGAAAATCACTTATGACTCTATTACACAAAAAATTACAAATACTCCTTATCTCTCCAAAGTTACAAAATAATTTCACCTTATCACTCCATAAAATCACTTTAAATAAATTCATACTTATACCTCCACTAAAAAAAAAAATGCACCGAAAGCTCCACTTAACATAGAGGTTTATGCACTTTAGAAAATTGACTCATTGCAATGGTTCACAAGAAACAATAACCAAAAAAAAAGTACTCACGCGGGTCCACACGACATCATGAAACACATAGCTAGGCTCCAAGTCTCTTCATGCAATTCGACATAGAAAACTACAGTGGCCACACTATGATTGTATACAAAGGAAGATGCTCCACCGTATGCAAATGTCAATTATTGTGGTCTCACACTAGTTTGGAAGCAAGCTACTCTTTAATACAATCAAATGGTTGAATCATTTAGACAGTGATGGTGCCAACAACAACTCCCCACATAGCAGCAAATCCACACAACATGTTTCCCAGCCACACATATTTTACGCAATGAATTGTAACATAATTCTTGGTTCATCTCCTAGTAGATACATGAATATTGCTAGCTGATCTATTTCCAGGTTGTCTAATGATTTTCCATGCTGGCTCTATACACTAGCGATCCATACGTAAGCATCCACGAGCTATCAAAACACATACTTGCACACAAGTCCTCAACGCTTCTATTGTTGACTAAAAACATGTCCTTTAAAGTTGATATTTATAGGGACCTCCACGCAAGTGCTTCCTTCAGTGGATTCATGTAGGTCATAGCTCACAGGTTCCTCATGGTGTTGCTGCTAATCTTCCTTGGTTATTGTGGAATTGTGTCTTCAGTGGAAATCTTCAACACAGATTGCCTACTACAAATCAATATCATGATCAAAGTTGCCAACAAAAGCCACAAGACTCGAAAATTGGTGGATCAGAGATAATAGAAGGAACATGCACGGATCTGGTGAAAGTGGGTCGCAGATCTCAAAATGATTTGATTAAAACAATCTTCATGCTTCTCAACATTAAAACCCACACCATGTGTCGATAGTGATTTTTCTAACTTCACAGGAAGCAACTACAACCTCTGAGTAGATTGAATTATCAAATGATAGCTCCTCCACGTTTTTGACAACGATTTCATCTAATTGTAGATTGCACAGATAGAAAATAATGCAACAAATTGTTTTATCTTCACACATTTTTCTCACAACCAACACTCGCATCGATCTTTACAGACAAAACCTTGCTCCAATAATGTTTCCCTTGATCATTGCAATGGTCCCATGACCTTTGTCGTCTCATCCTCTGTTTATGTTGCTCTTCGCCAAAGCTTCTTTCTTTAACCAGTGATGCCTGTAAGGTGCAAATGAACTTATCTGGATCTTAGTAAACATCTACACTTACACATAGTATTAACGCATCACTTTATTGCACAAAATTGGATCTTATGTAACTCTAAGACTCATGTGCGCCTGTCCATATGTAGATCCAGTTTCGATAGTGCACACGCAGTTCATTCGTGTAGACACTGGGTAGATATTTTATGGGCCAGATCATAACTACATTCACACGGGTCCACAATTCATTACATGCACATAAAATATCTTTCAATACACCACCCTCAGTTCCATAGGTTTGGCTCCATAGATTGTACAATGCTTTACAACCTGAACTTCATGATTCAACTCTTAAGTCGAAAGCTTGAACCAAAAATGGTGTGCACCCAGAACCTCTCTACGCTCTGATACCAAATGTAGAAATTTAACAAACTAATAATAATACACTCATAAAATACATAGCACAAAATACACAGAAATCATACATGGCGGAAAAGGCCTCAGCCTTACAGCATTCCTCACATTCTCATTATTAAGATAATGTTTATGATACATATAAGTACATGAGGAATTTGTCTCAAGATAGTGCATCTATCTTGAACAAACTTGTGTGAGAAAATATCTCAAAAACACACTAATCTAGGAGAACTAGTTGGAGAGAATATCTCATCCTAACTAAACTCCCTAGTTTGAGGAATTAACTCCTAATTCTCAAATTTTTATTTATTTAATTATAATTTTGGGTTTATAATTGTTTTATTATGAGAGTGAGGCTAACAAACTAAAGGCACTACTTGATGGGAAAACAATTTTTTTGACGGCATTGTATACTCATCCACCAGGCATTTGTTTAAGGTGAATCACATTTTTGCAAATAAGGGGGCTGATCTAGCTTCAAATTCATTGAAAGTAAAGACAGTATGATATGACTCCTCTGTTTATAAGCTGAAATGGCAAGGATTTAAAAGTATTCAAATTGAAAAGAGTGGGTGTGTGGTTAGAGAGAGATCTTTTTCTCATTCATTTCCACCACTCAAATACTTTCTTGAGAGTAATGGTTGCAAAATAAGAGATAAACTGATTGGCAATTCCTCCTGAGCAAGTATTAGCTCTAAAAGACAAGCTTTATGTGCTTGAATATCTAATTTTAGATGTGAACATTAGGAGCATGCTTTTTAAGAAAACCTATAAGTTCTGACTGCAAACAAAAACTCAAATATTGGCCTGCATATTCGGCGTCACAATATTCAAGGGCATGAATCTAAAGCTCATAACTTCAAAGAGAATAAAATATGAATGGGGATCAAAAGCTAGAAAAGAGGAAGAGGGATGCACACCTAAAAGATAACCAATTCAAGTAACCAGTCAATAAAGTTGATGACAAGCATTGTCGCTACCAATGTAGGTAGAGTGGAAGTACCAAAAATGGAATATCAGATTCCTTCCATTTTTTCCCTGTATAACACCCACTTCATTATCAATATTCTCTGTAATTTTCCTTGAATTTCATGTATCGGTTGGTGAATCTACAGTGCCAAGCCTAACAGAGAGTTTGAAAAATGGAATGACTTCAGCCCAAATACAAGAGAAGTGTTGAATTGTATCAGAGGGCTTATGCTAGCACCTACTAATGTGCTCAAAATATTTCCATAATGTATGCAAAAAGTAATGTCAGACAAATAGATAAATATGAAAACTTGAAAGTGCGATAGCCTCCACTAATGTAGAATAAAACCAGATACAATAAGATCATAACATGGTCAAACTCGATATAGACAACATAATAGAATAATATTAACATAGACTCAAAACCAATAGAAGGAACAAGATAATTATTGTATCTATTAGATCTTTTGCTGAGAAATACAAGGGGAAGCCCTCTATTTATAGCAACCCGGCAGGACTCCAACATTTAAGCAGGATACTTGGCAAGTATACAAGTATTTAATGATTCACCCAAGTTAACTTATAATTATTTGTACACTAACAAACCCCTTAAGTGAAACTTAGGCGAGTATTTACAAGGAGGCTAAATTCCAAAAATGGGTCTAGGCTACATGGCCATGATAGGTAACCATGTAAAAACTACTTATAATAGTTTGAAAAGAGAGGGAGGATCATTTTTTCATGGACACTAGAGCACCATAAGTTACAACTGAATACAATCAGTGCCGAATAGTGTACAAATTTGAGGTTGATATATTCAATACCATTATGTCTCTAAGTCTCTGCAAACATTTAATAAACATTTCCAGATTGCTTCAATAAAATTTTCGAAAGCCTCACTTTTTCTCTTTAAAAGGTAGACCCAAGTTTGCTTTGATTTGTCATGAATGAATGTAAGCAGATACCAAGCCCTTTGAAATGACAAGGTAGGAATAAGGTGTGAAACATCATTTTGAACAAGTTGAAGACCTTTATAAGCCCTCTAATATTTGTCCTTAACAAAAGTACCTAGAGGATTATTGCCAAGAACACACCCGGTACAAACACCATAAAAAAGAGAAATAAACATAATATTAGTGACCAAAGTTTACTTAGTTGACAATCATAGCAATAGTTTAAGTGACCAAATATCATGTCATAATTTAGTTAACTCATTTGAGTGACCAAGTAATACATTGATTGGAGGCTCCACTACAAAATGAGAAAATAGGTTCAAGTGTGCATGATGATCCACTTTCCCTATGGCAACGGTTTGTGAAGGGTCCTCAATTTAATGAAACTAAAATAAAGAGTAAATAATATTGTTTTCCTTGAAACAAAATTTATAATCTGATAAACTAAGAGAAAATTAGCCGAAATATTAGAAACATATAGAACATTGTTGATCATGTCATTTATCATCTCAATGTAACATTTCCCTTGAAGAGGTAAAGGTGAAGAGTTTCCCATACATATATGCTCTGTATTGCATGAATTAATGGAAGCAAATAGACTCTTAGGTGCAACCATGTGATTGATTGCTCCATAATCAATTATCCATTTAGGTAAGAAGAAACTTGCAATAACAGAGATCAACCTAGCATTTCTTGTATGATTGCCAAAAGAAAATAGATTGACAATTAAATTTTGTTTCTTCATTTCTGAAGCGAAGGCAACCAATTTCTACAAACAATATTTTGAATTAAATTTCCATAAAAAGAACATTTAAGAGGTTTATTCTTTCCTTTAAAATATTATTTCAGTGAGGGGTTTGAAAAGTTACACTCCTTTGTACTTTTCATTTGTTTCCCTTAGATGCCTTTTTATGTTTTATCCTTGGATTTGAAGGCGAGATAGCTATAACAATTCCACAGACAAGAGAACCCATTTCGATGAGTTCATCCTTCTTGCAAGGGGTTGTTCAATAAAAGCATCAAAAGCAGGTAGACTCATAAACGCTTGGTCCAAGGTATCTTGAGTTCAATATAAATGTGGAAACAAACACTGAATAGAACTCTCCTAACTTAGAGATCACTGCCAAAATGAGTTGTTCATCACTTTTCTCAATTTTACAATATTTTAATTGAGGCCAGAGAGATAAAACTTGCAAATGAAATCTTAAGTAGTATCAAAATTACTAGGACTGAGAGTAATTAATTCATTTTCCAATTGATGACCACAAATTGCATCCATTTTTCCATGGTTCTTCCATCATTGTGTCTATCATTTAGAACCAATATACAATACATTCATCTATTTGAAATATGAGTGCCTTTAGAGCTAGAACTTTCTATTAGTACTTGCAAGAGTATCGAACTTGAGGGCTTCCTATGAAGACACGAAGAAAGAGGAGTGTGTATAGGGAAGTGCAGGACACATGGTTGATACTTCCACACATTTTGAGGGCATGTCAATACAAATGTTGTTGTTGTTGGATACATTGGCTTGGTTAGTTTCAGAAAATTTCTCTGTCAAATATGTTGTTTTCCCGGAGTAATATTTCCAATCAAGAGAATAAAGACTTAGCATGCCTAGGAAATAGTGGTGTTATTTCCTGCATGTATTTGTGATTTATTAGTATTCCACCACTAATAACTTCATTACGTAGCTGCTCCTTTAGTAATATATTACAACAATGACTTGTTAAGGGAAAAATATTTTAGTTTGTTTGAACGCCATAAACTGGAAGGAAGTCTAGCTTTGAATTAGAAAAATGGAATATATTTTGAAAAATATGTTTTTTGATCAAATATTATATATCCCCATTGCCTATAAAGATATACTCTGTATTGCATGAATTAATGGAAGAAAACAAATTATTAGGTGAAGTCGTGTGATGGGTTGCTCCATAATCATAATATCCATTTAGGTAAGAATAAATGTGCAATAGCAGAGATTGGTTTAGCATTTCATGTATGGTTGCCAAAAGAAGATAGATTGACAATTAAATTGTGTTTCTTCATTTCTGAAGCGAAGGCAACCAATTTCTAAAAACAAGATTTAGAATTACCTTTCCATAAAAATCACATTTAAGAGGTCTATTTTTTTCCTTTAAAATCTTGCTTCAATGAGGATTTGAAAGTGAGCACTCCTTTGTACTTTTGATTTGTTTCCCTTCGATGCATTTTTATCTTGTATCCTTTATTTGAAGGTGAGATAGCTATAAAGATTCAACAACTAAGAGCAACCATTTTGATGAGTTTATCCTGCTCGCAAGTAGTTGTTTAATAAAAGCATTAAAAGCAGGGAGACTGACAAAAGCTTGGCCCAAGGCATCTTGAGTTCAATATAAATGTGGAAACAAACACTGAATAAAACTTGCCTAACTTAGAGAGCACTGCCAAAATGAGTTGTTGATCACTTTTCTCAATTTTATGATCTTTTAATTGAGCCCAGAGAGATAGAACCTGGAAATGAAATCTTAAGAAATATCAAAATTACTAGGAATGAGAGAAATTAATTCATTTTCCAATTGACGACCACAAATTGCATCCATTTTTCCATGACGCTTCCATCACATTGTCTGTACTTTAGAACCAAGATACAAAACATTAATTTATTTGAAATCCAAATGCCTTTAGAGCTAGAACTTTGTAGCATTACTTGCAAGAGTATCAAACTTGAGGGCTTCTTATGAAGACACGAAGAAAGACGAGTGTGTATAGGGAAGTGCAAGACACATGTTTGATACTTCCACACATTTTGAGGGCATGCCAATAGAAACGTTGTTGTTGTTGGATACAATGGCATTAGTTAGTTTCAGAAAAGTTCTCTTTCAAATATGTTGTTTTCATGAAGTAATATTTCCAGTCAAGAGGATAAAGATTTGCCATGCATAGGACATAGTGGTGTTATTTCTTGAATGTATTTGTGATTTATTAGTATTCAACCACTAATAACTTCATTGTGTAACTGCTCATTTAGTAATATATTACAATAGTGAATTGTTAAAGGAAAAATATTTCTTTTTGTTTGAACGCCATTAAACTAGAAGGAAATTTAGCTTTTAATTAGAAAATGGAATATATTTTGAAAAATATGTTTTTTTAATCAAATATCATATAGGCCCATTGAATGATCATTAGAAAAAAATAGTGATGACAATAAGCAATGATTTTGGACACAATGAATTACATAACTCTCCAGCTCAAAAACATGTTAGCATATTCAATTTTGTTTGCATTAGATAAAAATGAATGAGTAACATTAAGTTAGCTTTGAATATTTATAGAATCATTTTAGAGATTCTAAATGGAAATTGCATGTGATAATCTTGCTCAATTAATTATAGGGAAAATAAGGGGCATACATAATTTGTTGGCTTCTGGGAATTGGATTCCTTTTCTCCTGAAATGGTATGCTAACAATTGAAGATTACTATGTTGAAGCTATATTCCCAGTTAGTATCACAACATACAAAGTTTTCTCTTATTATTTTCTAGTTTATTGTTGTAATATTGTGTCAGCAATACTTTGCTCCACCCATTAGATTTTTACTATCTAGTTTTATTGTTGAAGTGTCACTGCTTCTTAAAGATAATTAGATGAAACGATACAACTACAAAAGTGAAGCATGAAACATTCTTAATATTAATTTCTAGCTTCAATGTGTTTCATTATGTTAGATAAAATCAAAATTGTGATGTACCATAAGCATGCGTATTCAAAATATTGGGATAGAAATGTGTTCGTCTATTTGAATTTATTACTTCAGTTGAAGATAACATTTCATGAACAAATGATGTACGCTGAGAACATAGTAGGTACAAAATTTATTTTATGGTGACATTTTATTTGCTTTGTTTATATAGGTCATCTGGCCACATAGTGGCCACTATTTCCCAACTAAAAAAAACTTGTTTGGGTTTCTTTCTTTTATGGGGAAAAACGACATTAACAATATTTTTGATGTTGAGGTACATATCTTATAAATGTTTTATAGTCTACTTTAGTTTATATTCCAGTGTTCATCGATTTTCATGTCTTATACTTTGCATTGTACCTATTTTGTCAGGAAAGGAACTCAATATTGATGGTAAGAAGCAGGAATTGAGGAAAGAGGAGAACAATAACACTAGAGCGACAAAATGCAAATTAAAGAGAAAGAGAAGAGGACTAGTCTAGTGGTACCCATACAACCAACATCCCTCATAAGACACACATAAACACTAATGGTCAAATCTTCAAAGCTCGTGAATTCACCTGCAATGCCTTGGCAACACAATGATAATGTTTTGAAGCGATGAAACAATATTTCATATGTAAATTGTACTCCAACCAATATTAAGTTGGAAATTCATATTGTAATACTTTGCATTTTATATAATATAATTTATGTGGTTGGAATTATTTATAGTTTCACTTGATATTACTTAGTATTGTAATTAACATATGTAACTTTGCGTTTTCATATTATATGAACATGTACATTGTATGCCATTTTTTTAATTTAATTGAAAAATGATACTAAATAATTTATGATGATTAATAATGAAAACATAAAATCAATATAAAAACCACTAAATTAGTAGTTTATGTTTATTATGATGAACACATAAAATGAATATACGAATAAATTAGTTTCTTATAATGATTGTTAATGAAATTAGATGAAATAAATATAAACTACTAAAGTAGTAATTTATATAATGAATATGATACTCCCAAAAAATATAAATGACTAATGCAAATGATAAATTTGTGATTACAAGTGACGACTAAATTCTGCATATATATGACTATTAGTAGCTGATTTACAATATCTTATAACACGAATAAAATTTAGTCATATGTCTTTGGTCATTAAGTGGTTTCAAACGATGACTAAAATTTGCATATATATGACTATTAGTATCTAATTTACAGTATCTTATAACACGACCAACATTTTGGTCATATTTATTTGATCATTAATTGGTTTTCTCGAGTGATCTTTTAGTAATATATTTGTTGTATACCTTGTCATTAATTGTGACAATTAATGACCAAATCAATGATTAAGTCAATGACCAAATAAATGACTAAATTAATGACCTAATTAATGACTAAAGTACTGACCAAATTAATGACTAAATTAATATCTAAATTAATGACTAAATATATTACTAGACAAAAAATTTGAGACAACCAATTAATGACTAAGTTAAAAACAACTAAAAGTTAGTCACATTATAAGATAATGTAAATTAGCTACTATTGGTCATCGACCGAAAATTAGTCATTTATATGCAAATTTTAGTAATTTTTTTAGTAATTAATTAGTCATTTTCTACTAGTGACAAGTCCTTGGACTTCAACCAACAACTTTCCTTACTTTGGCAGTGGTCAAAGAGTGTCAATCACTTAAGTTCTCCTAGAAATTTTTCCACACAACCTTGTATTTAAAGGTTCTTTATGCAACCAAGTAAAAAAATTATGCTCTCTGCAAAAGGTGTTTAATGGATTCCCTGAGTGTAGATTTTATAGAGTTTGGGGCCTGGGAGGTCCCATCATCCTCCATGAAACCTTCTAAGGCACCTCCTATCAAAAAGCTTGAATGAAAGGTAGCCTTGTGTGTGATTTTCTACTTTGGTTGTCTACATGCTGCCATGTTAGTTTGGATTCTTCTCCAGTTTGGGTCACACTATTTTGGAAGAAAAACCAATGACCTTGGTGGCAACTGGTGGTAGGTGAATTTTAGCCTTGTCTATTGTAGGCCACATTACTTTGGATGAAATACAAGTGACCTTGTTGGCAATTGGTGGCAAGTGAAACTTAGTGTATTAACACTGAGGGGACTGAACTTACTTATTTTGGTTGTTTCTTAAAGTTATAAGTTGTTTCATAGGTTCTTCATCTTCACTAGAAGAAAAACTAGTGATTTTGGTGGCAACTAGTGGTAGGTGAAACTTAGGGCATTTACATTGGGGGTTGAATTCATTGATTTTGGCCCATTTTTAAAGGTCTAAGTTGCTAGATAGGTCCCACATCTTAAATTTTTGAGTGATAAGGGACCAGATGGTGTCCTTAATGTCATGTAATGGTCGAAACATTAAAAAAATGGCATAGCCTAGCTGACTCAGTGTTATAACTACATTATATTATTGAAGCAGGGATATGATATGTTTCTCACTCACCCACATTGTTGGAGGGTATATAAGAAAAGGAAGATAATTATTAGGAAAACCCTAAATTGTGGGAATGTGACCTTTTTCTTCCCATTGTGGAAAATGTTCCCAATAAACCATGTTAAAGTGCTTTATTCGGTTGGTTTTCTTCTTTATTTTGTAAGGGCACACATTTGTCCTCTCTTTTGTGATAGTCTTTTCAGCATCAAGGATTATGTTTTGATATGTTAGGGTTAGTGGGAAATTTTTAAAATATTTTTTTAATGTAAAATATACAAAACATCCTAGAAACATTTGTAGGGTGGTTTTTGGTTTCTAGAAATGCGCTCGAGACCCACCAGAAACCAATTTTAGGGATGCATAGAATAAAACACTACTAGATTGAAAAGTGTTATGTTTTGCATCAAATATTTGGAATTAGAACTTTGATTGATAAAATCTTGAGCTATAAAGGTTGAGATTTATAAGTGGCAAGGACACATCAGAGGTTTAACTTCCTGATCAAGGTAGTAAATATACTGTAAAGAAATGAAGAAAAATAAATGTACATGCATTTGTGTTGTTGAAATGTGAACGCTTAAGAAAAATATAGATTTTTGTTGATTGGTTCATATAAACTCTTGTAATTCTAAGTAATTTTACTTACAATGAGAAACATTGGTACTATTTTAGAGAAACTTGTTGATTAACTATTTTTGAATAAATACCCTTGAGTTTTCTTCGCACAAAGAATTTATATTTGAGTGGGTGTATTCTATGCACCATTTTAGTCATTTTGGGTTAGAATCTGGTTGCATTAGGTGTTATGTGGAGGCACAAGGTGCCATAGTGACCATTCTTTATGTTTTTCCTTTCATGTTAAATGTTGCTTTCCAGGTAATTCGAACCTAAAATCATAGGATGTAGGCTGAGGGATGAGGTGAAGAAAAATATGCAAGGTAATTCTCCGCATGTACTAGAGATAGATATATTCCTTAGCACATCAGGGAAGAGGCCTGTAGATGTTTCTTATCACGACCTAATGAAAGATCATAATAAGGGTTGAATTCGATTTAATGAAATATCCAATACTAGCCAGGTAAATGTAATAACTACTTAGAATTAATCCCATTGTAGTAACTACCTAGAAGTGATCACATTGTAATAAATACCTAGAAGTAATCCCATTGCTTCCCTTTATGTAGGAACATAGTTTAATAATAACTACCTAGATGTAATCCCAATGATTCCATTTATCCATGAATATAGTTAAAGAATATTACAATTTTTGTAACTCTCAAAGATTAGAGTGATTATTTTGGTTTTAAATGTGAAATAAAATATGACAAACTGTGGAAAATCCACTACAAGTGGAATGCTTTTGGAGTTGTTGGGAGAGAAGAATCGCTAGGGTTTGCAGGAGGAGTTAAGCATTGGGCACCATGGAGGGGAGTGGGGGGGGGAGTTCCACTCCCTCCTACAGTCAAGTAGTCTACAATTGAAGCAATAAACCTCTAGAGGCTGAAACATGTATTTTAGGTGGAGGGAAACAGAACAATAGAGGTACACATGAACAGGAAGATAAGTGGGAAGAAGTCAGAAGAGGAAAAAGAACAGAAGAAGAAAACCAGAAGGTGGACGATAGAAATCAAACAGGATCGCTTAAGTCTAGGATGACTGTCACACTCAGAGTGCTGTTAAGTGATCTAGCGCTACATGCGCATAGGGAACACATGACAACGTAAGAAGTCATTTGTAAATTTACGGGGTTATGGCCCACAAAAAAATCTTTACCGGCATGGATAAAGATTCATTGGAAATCGAAAGGGGGTATAGACCTACACCTTGGTTCAAAGGGTTTCTTCACTATGGTCTTCAATAAAACTGAGGATAAAGATAGAGTGTTTGAAGGAAGGCCCTACTTCTATGTTGTGGTAGGCCTCTATATGCAGCCTTGGGTGATAAATTTTGTCCCAGAGCATGAGACATTCACCTCGGTCCCAGTGTCGGTAAGACTTTACTCCTTACCTTTGGATTATTGGCAACCAAAATGATTAACAACAATAGGAAACAAACTAGGGAACTTTGTAAAAATATCAGAGGCCACTAGGTGGGGAAAGTACACATCCTTTTCTCATATATGCATAGAGATCGATCTCTCGGGAGCTTTACCAGATGAAATCATCCTGGACGTTTTAGATGAAGAATGGGTACAAGCGGTGGGTTACGAGCATGTTCCTTTTAGATGTCGAAGATGCCGTGAACATGGGCATCTATTCAGGGACTGCCCCTTAAATAAAATGGAAAGAAAAACTAAAGCTACCTCAAGGAAAGAAACCAATAGCTTTAACAAAGTAAAAAATAGAGGAAAAGGAGGGGAAATGTATAAAAAACAACAATGGGGAAAAGCAGATAAATCAGAATAGGTACAAGGTTCTAGAAGAAGATGAGGAGTTAGATAAAACAAATCAAACTATGGAGGGTAGCCCTAGAGAAAAGGATAAGGAAGAAAGCATTGATGATAACCATAAAAACACCCAACAAAAGGAGGATCTGTTGAATACCATGGACCTCGATGGGGACAAAGAGATGACCTCGAGTGAGGTGGAAATAGAGGATCATGAACTGCAAGATATTCTTGATAGGGAGCATCTAGATCTGGAGAAATTCCTAGAGTAAGGAAACACCAAAGGAATGAAATCGCTACAACAAGAGGAGTTCAATAGAGTGCGACATTTTTTTCTATGGAGAACTCAGGCAAAAGCGTCAGGAGTCAAAAGAAACCATGATAGTCAGGATAACGAAGGGGTAACAACTTTGGAGGCTGCATCAGGACTAGCTCCTCAGAACCCAGGCAGGAAAAGGGGTAAGAAAAAATAGAATGAGTTGCTGATAGAATGTGGAAAATTGATGATAGATTTAGGTAAGATGAAAGATCTAACTAGTTACTCTTTTACAAATATTTCTTAATGAAGCTCACAACATGGAATATAAGGGGTGTAGGGAGTAAAAGAAAACAAAGAAATCTTAGCAACAGAATGAAAGAAGAAAAACCAGACATGATTTTCATCTAGAAAACAAAATGTTCAGTAGAAAAAATAAGGGAAATTCACAGCAAATGGCTAAGTAGGTATGAATATCTAGAAGTCAAAGAATACAAAACAGCTGGGGGTATTCTCATGCTCTGGAACCCTCAAAAACTAGGTATCCTAGATGTTGAAGCATATAGGAACTACTTATCAGTGGTTATTCAACAGTTGGGGGATAAGGAAGTTTATTTAATCACCAATGTTTATGGCCCACAGAAGCCTGAAGAAAATCTTACATTTCTTACTTCACTGGAGGATTTAAGAGACAGACATTTGGGGGTCCCATGGATTCTAGGAGGGGACCTTAACATGATCAGGTCCCTGTCAAAAAGAAAAGGTGGAACCAAATCACTTGGCAGAGAGTCCATAGCGTTTTAAAATTTTATAAACAATATGAGGTTGGTAGATACAAAGACAATTAATGGCATCTTTACCTGGAATAACAGAAGGGGAGGAGAGTCTCAGGTGGCATCAAAGCTTGATAGATTCATTCTCTCAGAGGACCTTATCCTCATAGGCCTAGAAATATCAGCAATGATATCCCTTTTGGTGGCTCAGATCATTGGTCTGTGCAACTTGAAGCATCTTGGATAGGCACTCCAAAAAAAGACATTTCAGGTTTGAAAATATCTGTCTCACCCATCTGGAATTTAACAGCAATATAGAAAAATGGTGGAATGAGGATATATAGGTTTAGGGGACGAAAATTTTCCTCTTGCATAAGAGATTGAAACATGTCAATATCAGGCCCAAATATTGGAATAAGAATCATTTTGGAAATATTTTTGAAGCCAAAAAAGTAGTGGAAAGGAAGCTACAAGAAATTAATCAGATCCTCATCACAGATGGCTTCAACAAAGGAAGTAAGGAACAACCCAACAACCATCAACAAGAATGGCAGGAATTATGCAAACAAGAGGAAATATTCTGGAAACAGAAATCAAGGATACAATGGTTAAATGAAGGGGAAAGGAACATAAGGTTTTTTCATAAATCAACCATGGATCACAGGTCCCAGAACAGGATCTCAAAAAACAAGGATCAAGATGGAAATCAACTCAATACACACAAAGATATAGAAGCAACTCTAGTTCAACATTTCCATGGCATAGCAGAGGAACCTCTCTTAAACAAATCACAATTCATTAATGACTTCACTAAGCACATTCCTAAGCTTGTGACAAGGGATAATAACTACAATCTAAATAGGCATGTGAATAAAGAGGAGGTTAGTGTAGTTATCAAATAATTGCAAAATGGAAAGGTGCCAGGTGCAAATGGTTTCAATGTCGACTCCTTTAAAGCATGTTGGGGCATAGTCAAGCAGGATATCCTTGATGTGGTGGAGGATTCCAAGAAAAATAGAATTGTTTTGAAAGCGCTCAACAATGTGGTGTATAAAATTATATCCAAAAGAATTGCAAACAAGCTTAAACCCCTTCTACCAACCTTTTTTTCTAAGGAGAAAACCGGGTATGTGGAAGGTAGACAAATTCTCAAAAATATCATACAAGCTCATGAGGTGGTTCACGCTCTTATAAGCGATGGGCAAGCATGTATGACCATAAGCTAAATTGGGTCTACATAAGGAAATTCCTTTTAGCTTATAGTTTTGACCATAACTGGGTAAGATGGGTAATGGCCCTTGTCACTTCCTCTAGTTTTTCAATCCTATTAAATGGTTCACCATCCAAGACCTTTAATCCTTTGAGAGGTCTTAGGCAAGGAGATCCCCTCTCTCCCTTCCTCTTCATACTCGTGATGGAAGGACTAGGCCGAGCTATGAAAGCAGCCAAAGCAGAAGGAAAAATCTAGGGACTCAGATTAACTGGGAATGGTAATGCTTTAACCCATCAACAATTTGTGGATGATACTATGCTATAGGGCATAACTATAGTCAAGGAAGATATATCCTACAAACAAGTCCTGAAAGACTTTGCAATGGCGGCAAGCACAAAGGTAAGCCTCTCCAAATCAAAGATTTTCTTTTTCAACACTAATATTGCTATTCAAAGAAATATAACCAGAATTCTTGGTTTCCAAAGAGAAATGTTGCCTTCCAAATATTTTGGAGTTCCGATTACAGAAAAACCTCTGAGAAAGACAATTTGGGATCCGATGATTGATAAACTACAAGACAAAACACATAAATGGACAAGTAGGTCTCTAAACATAGCAGGATGGCTAGTGCTCACAAATTCTGTACTTCAAAGTATACCCATCTTTTTTTTCATCACTTTGAGCCCCTAAAGGAGTCTTGCAAATATGCAGAAATATCCAAAGAGATTTTCTTTGGGGTAGAGGTGAAGAGAAGAAAAAATGGGCCTTGGTAGCCTAGGAAAATATCTGCAAACATAAATCACATGGAGGTTTGGGACTGATGATATTGAAGTACTAATCAAAGTTTTGGGGGCAAAATTATGGTGGAGATGGATAAAAGACTCAGCTTCCCATTCGGCACAAATTTAGAAACAGAAATATGAAAACAATTGCAAAGATAGTGATCACATTAGAATGTCTGGGATTATCAAAGTCTCCCACATCTGGAATAAAGCTTGGTAAAATAGAACCATTGTTTAGAAACACAGTTTCTAGGAAATAAGAGATGGAAACCTTGTCTAGTTTTTGGAAGATAAGTGGCAACAAAAACCTAAGTTGTCAAGAGAAGAATTGGCATATCTAAAGAATGATACGAACAACAAAGGGTTACTCAAAGTAAATGAATTCTAGGATCAAGAAAATGGTGGAGGAAAATGGAGGATATGGAAGAAACTGGTTTATAGGGAAAACTCCCCCTTGAAGGCACAGGCAGAAGCTCTAAAAATCATATTGGAACAAAGGGAGATCTTGGTATCAAAAGATTCTGACCAGCTAAGATGGGGTAATAACAATGAAGGCACCTTTAACCTTAAAGAGGCTAAACGTATAGCCCTTGGGCTTGACTTCACAAACCCTGATCGGGTTTGGAAGGACCTATGGTAGAACCTGTTATCACTTATGTTGTCCCTAGGCTCCTAATAGGGATACGACAGAGGTAACCACAAACTAATCTTCTGATTGCAGGTTCTAGCCCACCTGCAATCGGAGAGGGCTCTCTCCTTTTGATTCAACCTTAGTTGATGATTTTAGGCTAGCTTTCTGACTTCAAGGGAG
>APFE031491964.1:150053-165042 GCA_000404065.3 Pinus taeda | reverse complement strand
AAAGCAGATCTTTACTTAAGCCAGTGTTATGAAGATGATGGAACTTAAGAGGTGTCAAGCAGATCTTGACCTCTTTTGGGGAAGTTAGTTAATGATTGGGGAGAATAGAGAAGGGAAGTCAGTTATACGTCTTTTGAGTTTCTTGCATACAAATCCTTGTTGATTATGTCCTGAATGATATGACACTTGAAAACCTGGAACTGGTCAGCAATTCAGCAACCTCAGAACTACCTACCCAGCCTACTTACCTAACATTTTTTATTCTTTTGTTTGGGGGTGCACTTAGACTTGCAAACCCGTCATTCATTTTTCTTTTGATGCTTTCCTATCTACATACTACCCTTATTTCTTCCAAAGCCCAGATTAAGCTGTTGGGCTCTTCTGCTTCTCTACCTATCTAAGAATCTGCCAAGATTAAACTGTTTGGACAGATTTACAAACTCTATATTCTAAAACAGGAAATTTAAACCTAGGGAGACCAAGACTAAATTGTTTGGACCTCCCTTTAACTGAAAAATGGCGATACCGGGATAGCTTTACAAAATTTGAAGGCAATTGGATGAACTTGAAGTAGCCTTCTTCACTTGGAGACTGCTAAACAAATATGGAGCATTACAGCAAGCAAAGTACGACATATTTGGCCTGTAAAATGCCAATCATGAAAAATGAACAACCTACTACATCAAGAAGCTAACAGAACCAAGGTTGGATGAAGATCAAACTGTTCATGTGGCTTGTGCAGCATAAGAAAATTATCACCTAGTTCAACCTTTGGAAAAGAGGGGTTTCAGGTCCTTCCAAGTGCCAGCTATGTGAATCACAAGAAGAAGCTATGGAGCATCTTCTCAACCTCTACCCATTTACCTCCACATTTTGGAATGGGATTGCTTCAATATTTAGACAAATAGATAGGGACATGGGCAACATAAACAACACCTTAAAGAAATGGAGGAAAAATTTCTCTGATTATGAAACAGTTAACAAAGCTTGGTCTTTAGCTCCAAGCTTCCTTATCTAGGATGTCTAGAAAGAATGCAATAATAAAATATTCAATAATAGGAAAGGCTCTACCCAGGACATCATGGATTAGATTTTAAAACAGATCAAGGAGACAATCAGAACCCTCATCAAATCAGCCCCTGAGAATAACCCTTCAGATACTGATGTTCAAATACTACTAAAGCTGGGTCTATAGGGGCTCATTCCTTAGGGTAATATCAAAAATTCATATCAAAATTCTATTGTTAAAGACCTCTGATATCCCCTCCCCCTCCCCCCCCCCTCTAGGTTTTAGGAAATGCAACATAGGTGGGGCCTCAAAAGGGAACTCGGCCATGGTTGGTTATGGTGGAGTGATAAGGGATGAGAAGCGCTACATAGAAATCATTTTCCATAGAAATTTGGGGAAAGCCACTAACAACATGGCAGAGCTCATGGCCCTTGAGCAATGCTTATAAATCTTAAGAGATTCAAAATTTCACAACATTATTATAGAGGTGGACTCGGAGTTGGTGATCAATTCAGTCAAGAAAATCAGCTATGGCTCTACTCCAGAAAAGGTTTCGAGGCGTTGGAGGATTATTCAAATGTATCACAGAATCCAATCCCACCTGTAGAATATGAGAACCATTCAATTCATGCATGTGGGTCAGACAACCAATAGATTAGTGGACATCTTAGCTAATGAAGGAGCAAAATATGTTGTAAACAACGATATATATACATTTTCATAAGCTAACCAAGTAGAGAAGATAGTCATATATTAAGGTGGATAGAGTTCCCCAAGGGCAGATTGAGGGATGTTTGTCTTAGACAAGTGAACAAAGTCTATGAGATCTATTAGAATAGGGGTTCCTAATAGGTCGTAGTATTGGGGAAAGAGTGGCTTTTCAGTCCATGGGAAAAAGTAGACTAGGGATTTAAATGAAAATATTATCTATTCCTTTGAACAGAATCGCGGCCCAGAACACTAAAAGCCTAGAATGCTCAGACAAGGGGGGACTAATAGCACAAGGAATGCCATAAACTTCTTATCAAAGCGTGTGTCAATTTACACAGGTGGGTCTTGCAGCTGACAGGTTGGCATTGGGTAAAGACAAATTGCGGTAATATGAGTGTGGCAACAGGTAAAGTGGTTTTTGAAAGCCCTCAAAACCCAAAGTAGTTTTATAGGATTGCACTCAATGCCATTAAGCATTGAACATGTGGATCTCGGAGGAGTGAGAAAACTACCCTTATCAGGCTGGTAAGCCTCATACTTCTTTTCCGCCAGATATTCATTATAGCTGTTGGATTTAATGGAAGCAAATCAATGGTTAGGGTGCTTTGTGCAAGTTGGGTTAACTTCATCGCTAGTTTCTCCTTAGGTCTGGGTTTGGAGGAACTTGGGGAGACTACCTGCTCAAAGGTTACTCAATGGCAAACTTCACTTTTGTTTATGCAGCCTCTATTACCTCGTCATGTCTATTTTTTAACTTTTAGTGGTCACTTGTTTTCTTTCTACTTTTTTCCTCTTCCTTTTTTGTTCAAAAGCCAACTCGAAAGGTTTAGGCAGTGTTTTGTGTTGGGTGGGCCCTTGGCCTAGTTTTGGAGCCTTTGGCTCAGTTCCCAAAGCTTAGGGTGATAGGTTCTCCATCGCACTATTCTCCTTTGACTTTGTTGTATTTTATGTAACCTATTTTTAGCCTTAATTGATTCAAAGGACCGACTCTTGCTTAAGAAAAAGATAAAATTGAAATAAAATATGCAATAATATAACAAGTTGAATTTTAAAGCCTCATTACCGATTGGTTTTCTGCAACATGTGGTGCTCTTAAACATTTTCATTACATGAAAACCCTTACAAGGCTCAAGTAAATTCATGGTCATGACCATCATTCCTCTTCGATTATGGATGTTGGTGGGTTTTATTAGCATAAATCAAGTTCATGAAATAAACATTGAATTTCCCTCATATTGAGACAGGAAAATCCAGGCACTATGGACAACAGTCTCATATCTATGCACCTTATTTATACTAAACAAAACAAAGGCAAGATTTGAGGAGGTGAAAGCTTAAAGAATAATTTGTAGAACCAAAGATAGTCTAGCATTCAACGGACAACACATCAGACCGTCAAAAAATGTTGACACATATGCCAAACATGTGTTTACATATTCCAAAGGTGTTTACATTTTTCTAAAGGAGTATATTGTATTATGGAAAATTCTTTCTTTACATAAAATGTTTGAGAACTAAAGCTAACTCAATGGTAGCATTAGTTTAGTTGAAGCTGAAATTATCTCAATTATTTATATTTATCTTATGTTTTTCCTAGGTATGAGACCAAAAAAGAAGAAGATTTCACTAGTTGATCAAAGAAAAAGGGTCGAAGGTATAAGAAGATTTCATTGGCTGGAAACACTTCTCAGGCTAATCTGAGGTCAGTTATACACTGTTCCAAGGTCTACTACATGCACATTTGAGGATTGTTGACTAAGGATTCGTTTGGACTTTCTTTGGCACTATTCACTTAAGCATTGTGGCTATTTGAGTCTTGTCCGTAAGGGATATTCTTTTGCTTATTGGAGACAAAAGACCAACCTCTTTCCTGAGATTATTTTAGCCCTAAAATAGGAGGGTATTTAGATCACTTGATTCATAAACCTTGATTTGTTTTATGGCTTAACTCATCTATATTCTTCGCTAGAGTATTTTCCTTTATCTGAATGGCTAATTATTAACCTTTATGGAATTTTTCTAAGGTTGCTCACACTTATTCTTGAGGCCCATCTTAGTCATTCTAAGACATATTACTGTAACATAAATGTGGGATTTTGATCTCATATTAATCTTACATCATTGAGACTGAGCATCATTGAACCAAGACCATAGTAAGACTCTCTCAAGTGTCATTTGAAGGAGTAATCGAGTATTATTTCATTGCAATGTTTTAGGATTGTTCTGAATCATTTCTGAAAGATTATTCACACAAGATTATTCTGAAACATTATAGGTGATAGAAGGCCTCTAATGAAATTAGACATGGAATTCAATGCATTCTTTCAAATATTGGTAGATCCCCCATCTTCACCTAGCTAAGGAATAACTTCACAAGAAGATACTAATGAGGAACAATAGAAAAACTTTTGTTCGACTTATGATGCAAGTGTTGTCCTTGATGGAAGCTCACCCACAGGTCAGTTAAGTTTTGATGAAAGGAAACCCACAGTGTAATAGGTCTATTCAGATGTAACAGGGCATTAGTATAGAATAACGCGTAGATTGAACTAAGGTCTACTGATGAGAATAAATAAGTTGAAAGAAAGGGATGGTGTAAAGTAGTTTAAGATGTGTACATTGTTCCTCTTGGTAAAAACAATGTATACACACTGGTTCAGAGAATAAAAAGAGTGTATACATATACACACACTTTCACAAGAAGAAATTGTTTATATGCTACAAAATCAATGAAATTCAAGAGTAATCAATACTAGGGGTCAATACCATGGCATTAACCCACAATATTGAGTGGAGTAATGACTATTTGATCGTGTCCAAAAATACCAATGGATCCTATGCTATTTTGGTCCGAGGTAATTAGAAAGACCTAAAACTATATAAGGAGGAGAAGATCATAATGCCATGGCATGCAAGTAAAAGGGCTTTCTCAGGAATACTTTTATCTGAAGTATATTTTATGTCGCAGGGGTTATGTTTGTGATTTGATCTAAAATATCATGTGCACCTTGAATTCAATGTTGAATCAGGATCTTGAGAATTGAAATGACTTATCATTGAATGATCAGATATTGGTTGGGCTAGATCTGATTGTGTACACTTGTTTTATTATTTTAATATCATGATCCGGGTTTGTCTAAAGTCTGGAATAACATCAAAGTTCTGAGTTAATATTTGCATATCTATAAGTTGGTTTGTCTTGGTAAAAGTGTGTATATACGTAGGTTCCACTCTTCCAAGTAGAGTATACAAAAGAAAACCCTATTCTTTAGATTCGACTAATCTATCTAATTAGTTTTGTTGTTTTATTGCTATCTATCAATGAAGTCTTCCTAGATCTGAATGTAAAACAAAGTATATAAGGAGTTTGGTGTCTGATTGATTGATTGTCTAAGTAAGAATAGTTATCTTTGCTATTGCCTGTCTAAAGCTCTGTAAATTGATAGTAGATGTTCAGTATATTGCTAGTTGGTATAAACCTGATTCAAAAGTTTTATGTTTCAGTAGTTTTGAGGGTATACGTTGGTTTGATTAAAGGAAGTATTTATACACGCAGGTTGGGTTTAGTAAAGTAGCATATACATTCTGATGCATGATTTTTAATGTTACAACTAGGTCTAAATGATGATGCAAGTTTCTAGGTTCAGAAAAATGTTTTGGTGATAGTGATGTGATTGTTTAGGTTAACTGATTGTTGGTTGATGTAGTTTGAGTTTCAAAGTTTTTGATGGGTCTAGTATGAAAATTTTATGAACGAGGACTTCATTTGTATTGTTGTGTATTAGGAGCATCCAGCCTGACAATTTATGAAATGTGGTCCCTGGAAGAACAAATAAGGTTGTAGCCTTCTGTAGGTTGGCACCTATGTACTAGTAAACACATTGGCTAGTACAAAAGCTATGGGGTTGTAGCTCCCTTCTAGTAGAAGATGGAAAACAAGAGAAGGTTGTAGCCTTTTGTAGGTGGGTGCCTGCATACCGGTATGAGTCTGCACGAGTAAAGGATTGTAAACAAATTTTCTTATTATTAAAAGAAGACAGAGATGATAGTTGTAGGTGGGTTTTCTCTCGCATTCGGTTTCCACCTTAAATCTTGGTGTTCAAGTCTGGTGCTTATGTGTGATATTTTATTATGATTTTACTACACTTTTTAACAAGTTATTGATGCACTGATTAAATATCAACACATGATAAATTGATTAAATCATAACTTCTCTGGGTATACATTGGTTTCTCTAATAACTCTAACGTGTACACGCTAGTTCACTTCACTGAAGTAGTATATATAAATCTGTTTGGGAAATGAAAAATAATTGAATTGATAATACTGATTCACCCCCCCTCTCAGCATTATTTCCAACAATTGGTATGAGAGAAGGTCCTTCAGAAGAAGCTTGATCACTTGAAGGAAGATCTTTCAATATGAATAATCACAAAGGCATGGGATCTATCAGACCACCAATAGTCAATGGGACAAACATGGTATATTGGGAAATAAGATCCAGAGCCTATCTACAATTTCTTGGAGCCAATGTTTGTGAAATTGTGGAAGGAGGATATCAATTTCCAACAGCAATTCCTTCATATTTTGCAGGTAAGAAGTTATATGAAATCAATGCCAAAGTTGTCAATACGTTATCGGGAAGTCTATCAGAATCAAAATTTGTCAAAGTCATGTAGCTCAAGACAGCCAAAGAGATATGGGACAACATCATTCAAAGATACGAAGGACACTCCCAGGTAAAACGTGCTAAGTTTCAAACTCTAAGAATTCAGTATGAAACTCTTAACATAAATAGTGATGAGAGTGTTGCTAGTTACTTTTTACGCATACATGAGATTGTTAATTCTATGGAGAATCTAGGTGAAGAGATAACGGAAGCTACTTTAGTTGAGAAAATTTTGAGATCTTTGTCTTCTAAATTTCTGTCAGAAGTGTCTGCCATAGAAGAAAAACAGGATCTTCAAACTATTACTGTGAATCAACTCCATAGAATCCTAACTGCGTTTGAAATGAGGAAAGGAGGTCCATCAGATATGAGAGAAGCCGCTTTTAAAGCTTCACCAAAGGGAAAAGAAAAGGAAGAGCACAATGAACCACAATACATTTAAGAAGAAGAATATTAGGTAAATTTTGTCAAGAAGCTTCAATTGGGTTCCGGAAGATTCAAAGGTAAGCTACCATTTAATTTCTCTTCTTATGATAGAGTCGGCCATTATTCTCCCAAATTTCCTCACAAAGATAAATATGAAAAAGGAAAGGAATATGTAAAGGAAATAAAAAACAAGTTGTCAATAGAAGGAGTTACTATATGCATGAAGATAGTGATGGTTTATCTAATAATGATTAAGATGAAACTGAACAAGATTATAGACTACTCATGGCTTATGACAATGATGATTTTTTCGATGCCTTAGAAGAGGAATATTTTTTTGAAGAAATCACTAAACTCAAGATCTGTTTAGAAGAAAATAATATGATCATAGATGCATTGACACACCGACTCACTGAAAGAGAACAACACAATGAAAATCTAGAATGTGAAATTGTGGGTCTAAGAAAAGTGTTTGAGAAGACAAAATCTCTTAATCTCAGATTTGCTAAAGGATCAGAAACTTTAGATGAAATAATCAAAGTTCAACGGTCTCCTATGATATAGATAGGTCTTGGATATACTGAAGAATCATCTCAGTCACAGAAGTCATCAACCTCCACCAGAAGGTATCTTGATGCCACAAAGACTAGTGAACAATATGTTAATTGTCAACAAAGGCCTAAAATTACTCATCAGGTAAATCATACTCAATTTACTCCAAGGATGAATATCAGTAGAAAATTCAACCAACAGGTAAACAATGCCAAAAGACTCTATGATCGAAGAAACTTCTTTAATGGGCAATGTTTTTTGTGTAATAACTTTGGGCATAACGTTGCTCAATATGTTGCTTACAAAACCATCATGACTAGAGAAGCACAAAATCAAAGGAGTGTAATTGGAATCAATAAAAGTTCCTATAATAACCTTTCTCCTCTTGAAGATGAAATAAAATGTTCGATTTGTAACAACTTTGGTCATGAAGAATATCAATGTAGGAGAAAATTTCGGCCAACACTTCAAGAGGAGCAATCGTCATTAAATTTCAAGATATGCAGAAAGAAGGAATCTCAATCAAAAAGATGTGGCATAGCTTTGTATGTAGAAGGACTAGATAATTAGTGGCACATCGATAGCGGATGCTTCAAACACATGACAGGTGAAAAAGAGAAACTTCATTCTCATAATACTTTAGAAAAGGAAAAGAATGTCTCATTTGGAAATGACACACCAATTGTAATTAAAGGTAAAGGTTTTGTTTTCTTGAAAGAAACGGTTAAAGCCAAAAATGTTATGTATGTAGATGTTTTAAAACATAACTTGTTGAGTGTCAATCAAATGTGTGATCAAGGAAATTAAGTTGTCTTTTGATCAAACGTATGTGTGGTTCATGAGCTTGATATAGGAAAGACCGTGATTAAAAGTACAAGAACTCAAAATAATTTATACATACTCAAAGGAGGACAACAACAATGCTATCTAAGAAAAATAGATGAAAATTGGCTATGGCACAGAAGATTGGGACATCTAAGCTTTTCTCAGATAAGAAAATCATGCAGGCTCAAGGCAGTTCATGATCTTCCAGATATCAGCATCCTAGAAAATACCATATGAAAACCATGTCAAGTCGGTAAGAAAACTAGAGTTCACTTCAGTGAAAAATAAGGATTAGCAAGTAAGCCTATTGAACTCATCCATACTAATTTATGTGGACCAACAAGGAAAAAGTCACCTCCTGGAGAAGAATACTTTATTTTATTTATTGATGATTTTTTCATGATGTTTTGGATAGGTGTACTAAAGAAGAAAGATGAAGCATTGGAAAATTTTTCATCCTTCAAAGCTTTAGTTGAAAATGAGTCAAATTGACAAATAAAATGTCTCAGATCTATTCGAGGGGAAAATTCATATTAGATGAATTCTTTGACTTTTGTGAACAACATGGAATAAAAAGGAAATTCTACATCACAAGAACTCCTCAGCAAAATGGAATGGTGGAAAGAATGAACATAAAAATTCAACAAATGACTTGAGTGATGCTTGATGAATCTGGAACTCCTGCAACCTTCTTGGTTGAAGCTACATTTGCTGCCGTGACTATTCTCAACAAAGCAAATGATCGGGTAAACATGAATCAAACTCCATATGGAATTTGGTATGGTAAGCCTCCTACTGTAAAACACTTTAGAGTTTTTGGAAGTAAATGTTTCATCAAAAGGACTAATGGAAAACTTGGTAGCAATGAAGAATCCATGAATCAGAATCTTGCTTCAGTAATGCAACAAGAATTTGAAATGTCCTTACTCTGTGAACTTACTTATTTCTTGATCTACAAGTACAACAAACAAAAGATGGTATTTTCCTTTCACAAACAAAATATCTCAAGCAAATCTTGACAAAGTATGGAATGGAAGATTGTAAACCAGTATCTACTCCAATGGTAACATTACGTAGCCTTAGTTCTAACGATGAATCACTAGCAGTAAACCAACCAACCTATAGATCTATGATTGGAAGTCTGCTCTATCTAATAGGTACGAGACCTGATATCATGTTGTTAGGTCCCTATAATACTAGTGATTCCCAGATTACTATTGTAGTTGTATCCTTTATTAATATTGTTGTGCCCCTATTGTCCTCATATTGTTATCACTGTGCCCCATAAAATCTCTCTATTGTTATTTTTGTACCTTTATATTATTATTGTTAGGTCGGCTTGGTTATATTGTGACCCCATAGACTCCTATATATAGAAAGGATGTTTTGTCATTTGTATCATCCAAGAATTTTTCATTTATGTAATGTAAAGGAGGTTTCCCCTGAGAAGAGTCTGAATTATAAGGTGTTGATCTATGTTTACTATCTTTTTGTGAGTTTGTTTCATAACATTTGGTATCAGAGCTTTGGATTCTAGGGTTTCACTGCTCCAAACAAGTCATCGTTGAATTTTCGCTATAATTTTTTTTCTGTGATGTTTCAGATGCTACCAAAAACACCCATTTGGGCCAAAATCATTGTAAACCTCAGATCCAAATTTCAGAGCTTTTTGCGCTATATTTGCAGAGATATGATCTGAGGAAGTTGGCCTTTTTGTAGACTCCTGAATTACATTCCAAGCAAGGTGACCTAGGGAAAATCCTCATAACTTTTGTTTTGAGAATCAGATTAAAATTTCGTAAGAAGTTACAGAAATATGACACGTTTTAGTTTCCTATGTGTATTTTTTAGATCCGAAGGTCAAAACAGTAACACTTGGAACTTCATACAAGTTTGCTCTTCCGAAAAGGTATATAATCAGGTCATCTTGGGAGATTGTTCATAACTCTTTCTTCAAGAATATAAATTTGATCAGACTAGTGGCATTGGAAATAGGACACAGAGTGCTACTGTAATTCGCAATTTTAGAACTGGATGATCTAAAATTACAGAGATACATCAAATTCAATATCGAGCTCCTACAAGGTGAAAAACAACATGTAGTTTTTTTAATTTTTGCATAAGCTTGGTTTGAAAAAATAGTTTGAAGGAATTCAAAGGACATAGTAAAGCATTATTATCGGTAATTGATGCCCTGAGGAAAGAAAATTCAAACACCTAGTAAGAAACCTGAAATCCAGAGCATGACTCATGAAGAAGAGGAAGAAATGCAACATCATATATCAAAATTACGAGACCAAGTACAACAAATGTCACTCGCACAAAAAGTAACAGAATCTAAGATGGATGGTTTAAAGAAAGATGTAGAAGCTAAGATGTATGGCATGGAAGCTAAGATGAATGACGTGGAAGCTAATATGGATGATTTGAAGATAGATTTGAAGACTGGCATGGAATATTTGAAGACAAATTTGACAAAGTTTCTACAAGAAATGCTTAGTAATGGTGAAAGCGTAGTAAAGGAAACTCATAATGAGAACAAAATAAATGTTCATCATGATTTCATAGATTCTAATGTTGGATCAAAGAACCACCATATTCCAAAAATCGATATAAGGAAGTTTGATGGCAAGGATCCCGCAACATGGATACTACAGACGGAGCAATTTTTCGATCTCCATAATGTGCAAAACACACAAAAGGTACATATTGCAACTTTGTATTTGGAACCAAATCAGTTTGTATGGTATCAATGTCTTTTCTCTCATAAAAAATTGTAACTTGGGCAATTTTTATAGAAGAAATGACAACACATTATGAGGATTAAAAAAGCAACACCTTTTTTGGCCAATTTATAAGTCTCAAACAAAAAGGTTCACTGATGGAGCACATTGAGGACTTCCAAAAATTGAACATAAGGGTAAAAGATATTCCAAAGGAGCATAGGATTTATGTGTTCATAGGGACTTTAAAGGATAATATCCAACATGAGGTTTTCCTTTGGGAACTTCATTCATTAGAGAAGGAATTCAGGTTAGCAAGAAAAATGGAAAGCAAAATTATGGAAAACAAGAATCCTACCACTCACAACTATAAAGATGGAAGTGTTGTTGCCCCTAGCTTTCCACAACCTATAAGGTTGACACCACAAAAATTCAAAGAAAAAAGAGAAAAAGGGCTTTGTTACAGTTGTGATAGAAAATACACTAAAGGTCATAAGTGTGGTGAGAAGAAATTATTCTACATAGATTGTGAAGAGGAGGAAGAAAAGGAACAAGAAATGTCAAAATAAGAGGATATACTCCAGGAACAAACCCTAGATAAATAAGTGATGAATTGGACGATATCTTGTAATGCATTTGGTGGAATTACCACTCCTCAAACTACCAAGATAGAATAACATATCAAGAAGAAAAAGGTAATAGTGTTGATTGATTCAGGAAGTACCCACAATTTCATTCATTGTAAGATAGCAAAAGAATTAAATTGCTTCCTATATCTAGCACCAGAGTGTCAAGTGATGGTTGCAAGTGGAGGAACCATAGATTGCTCTAGAAAGTGCCATAATATCAAGCTATCCATGGGAGAATATGTACTGAATAGCCTAATGCTTTCCATTCCAATGAGGGCACTGATGTTGTACTAGGAGTCCAATGGCTACAATCCTTGGGTATAATAGCTTTTAATTTTCAAGAACTTTTCATAAACTTTTTTGTGGAATGAAATGAAGTTGAATTAAGTGGTATTGTAGGGAAACTAAGAAAGATAATCAGATCTAATGGTATGACAAAGCTCCTAAAAAAGGAACAACGAGGTGTAATTGCACAATTATGTTCACTAGATGTTTCCACATCGAAATCTTCTATTTCCCGATATCTCCAAAAATTCTTGGACAATCCTTCCAAGGTATTTGAGACTCCCAAAGGTCTCCCACCTATTCATGATCATGGTCATGTTATTCATTTGATTCTAGGAAGTGTTCCTCGAAACCTCAGGCTGTATAGATATCCCTATGCCCAAAAGAGTGAATTTCAACGTATGGTTGCAGAAATGTTAGAGGTTGGTATAATTCAACCTAGTCAAAGTTCTTTCTCTGCTTGAGTAGCATTGGTGCATAAGAAGGATGGATCATGGTGCATGTGTCCAGATTATAGGGAACTCAACAAGCTCACTATTAAAGATAAGTTTCCCATTCCTATCATTGATGAATTACTGGATGAATTGCATGGATCAATTTACTTCATCAAGTTGGATCTTCACTCAGCGTATCATCAAACCAGAATGAAGATTGAAGACATTCTGAAAACAACATTTAGAACTCATGAGGGTCATTATGAATTTTTTTTGTTCATGCCTTTTGGCCCTACCAATGCACCTTCCACATTTCAAGGCTTGATGAATTCCATTTTCAAACCCTTCCTTAGAAATTTTTTGTTAGTATTGTTTGATGATATACTAATCTACAACAAGTCTTGGAAGGATCATGTTGAACATGTTGGCAAAGTGCTACAACTATTGGAGGAGAAACAATTATATGCAGAAAGATCCAAATTTTTCTTTGGAGTACAAGAGGTGGAATATCTGGGTCATATTATATCTAATGAAGGAGTTAAGGTAGACCCTAGCAAAATTAAGGCCATTAAGGAATGGAAAATCCCCACGTCCATAAAGCATCTGTGAGGATTTCTCGAGTTGACAGGGTATTATCATAAGTTTGTTAAAAATTATCGGTGAATAGCAACACCTCTAACAACATTATTGAAGAAAGATGCATTTTCATGGACTCTAGGAGCAACAAAGGCCTTGAAACATCTTAAAGAGGCAATGTTCCAAGCACTGGTCTTAGCTATGCCAGACTTCACAAAAACATTTATTGTGGAATATGATGCTTCAGGAAATGGAATTGGTGTTGTTTTAATGCAAGATGAAAGACTCGTTGCTTTAGAAAGTCGTCCAATCAAGGGAAAGTATTTACACAAAGTTATTTATGAGAAGGAAATGTTTGCAATACTACATGCACTTAAGAAATGGCGACCCTACCTAATGGGAAGACACTTCAAGGTAAAAACGGAAAATAATAGACTTAAATATTTTTTAGAACAAATATTATCCTCTGAAGAGAAACAAAAATGGGTCGCAAAGATGTTGGGTTATGACTTTGAAATCATCTACAAAAAAGGGAAGCAAAATGTTGTGGCGGATGCACTCTCAAGGAAGGATGAGGATGTGGAAGCATTGTTGTGTGCCATTTTTGTTATCCAACCAGATTGGATAAATGAAGCAAGGGAGGAATGGAAGAATGAGACACTTATTCAAAATTTACAACAAGATTCCAGTACATTTGATACATTTAGCTGGAAAAATGATTTGTTAAGGTACAAAGATAGCTTATACCCCTATAAGAATTCCCAGCTAAAACAAAATATTCTTATGGAATTGCACACTTCTCCCTTAGGAGGGCACTCAAGATTTTTAAAAACATACCATAAGGTTAAGAAGCAATCTTTTGGGATGGCCGTAAATCGGACATTCAAAAGTTTGTGGTAGAATGTTTAGTTTTCCAACAAAATAAAGTTGAAACAATTAACACCCCAATCCTATTACAACCTTTATCCATTCCAAGCCAACATTGGGAGGAGGTTTCAATGGATTTTATCATAGGTGTACCCAATTCTGAGGGAAAGAGTGTCATCATGGTGGTAGTTGACAAACTTACCAAGTATGCACACTTTTGTGCATTATGACATCCGTTCAAAGACAATACAGTTTCTACTACATTTATGGAAACAATTCAAAAGCTACTTGGAAACCCAAAGATTATTGTAAGTGACAGAGATCCCATTTTGACTAGAAATTTTTGGACAAAATTATTTTCATATCTGGATATTCAGTTATCTCATAGCTTATCTTATCATCCTCAATCTGATGGGCAAACTGAGATAGTAAACAAATGTTTGGAAGGATATCTTTGTTGCTTTGTATCTGATAAATAGACACAATGGGTCAAATGGTTGCCTCTGGATGAATGGTGGTATAACGCTTCCTTCCATACTGCAACAAAAATGAGCCCATTTATGGAACTTTATTAATATTTGCCACCATCCATCACATCATAGTTAAGAGAAAATTCTAAGGTTCAAACAGTGTAACATCACATCAAGCATCAACAACAAGTTCTCCAACTCTTAAAGGATAACCTCGTGTTCGCGCAGAATAGAATGAAACAACAGGTAGATCAACATTGCAGTGAAAGAAGTTTTGATGTTGGTGTCTGGGTATTCCTACAGCTACAACCATATAAACAAATGTCCCTCAAGCAAGCTAAGAAGGACAATAAGTTATCAAAAAATTATTATGGTCCGTACAAGGTGTTGCAAAAGATTGACAGTATGGCATACAAATTGGAGCTTCTTGCAACTTCTCGAGTGCACCCAGTTTTCCATGTTTCATGATTAAAGAAGGTTATAGGTGACAAGCTCCCCGTTCAAACAATATTGCCAAAACATGATGACGAAGGAAAATTTATAGTGGAACCGAAAGTAGTCACAGAAACAAGAACTCGACAGCTACGAAATTGATCAATTTTAGAGTATCTCATCAAGTGGAAGAACTTATCCGCTGAAGATTCCACATGGTAGGATGAGAATTTTATACAAAAGCATCGAGAACTACTCAAGCATTGAGGAAAACACTTTTTGGAAGGAGAGTGGCATGTTAGATCCCTATAATACTAGTGATTCCCCCATTACTATTGTAGTTGTATCCCTTATTAATATTTTTGTGCCCCTATTGTCCCC
>APFE031491964.1:116356-141667 GCA_000404065.3 Pinus taeda | reverse complement strand
GCACATTGAGGACTTCCAAAAATTGAATATAAGGGTAAAAGATATTCCAAAGGAGCAAAGGATTGATGTGTTCATAGGAACTTTAAAAGATAACATCCAACATGAGGTTTTCCTTTGGGAACTAGATCATTAGAGAAGGCATTCAGGTTAGCAAGAAAAATAGAAAGCAAAATGATGGCAACAAGGAAGCCTACCACTCACAATCATAAAGATGGAAGCATTAATACCCCTAGCCATCCACAACCTACAAGGTTGAAACCACAACAATTGGAAGAAAAAAGAGCAAAAGGGCTTTGTTATAGTTGTCATAGAAAATACACTAAAGGTCATAAGTGTGTAGAGAAGAAATTAGTTTACATAGATTATGAAGAGGAGGAAGAAAAGGAACAAGAAATGTCAAAAGAAGAAGATATACAGTAGGAAAAAACCATAGAAAAAGAAGAAATGAATCTGACCATATCTTGTAATGCATTGGTTGGAATTACCACTCCTCAAACTATCAAGATAGAAGGGCATACCAAGAAGAAAAAGGTAATAGTGTTGATTGATATAGGAAGTACCCATGTTGCAAGTGGAGGAACCATAAATTTCCCAAGAAAGTGCCATAATATCAAGCTATCCATGGGAGAATATTTACTGAATGGCCCAATGCTTTCCATTCCAATGGGTGGCGCTGATGTTGTACTAGGAGTCCAATGGCTAGAATTGTTGGGTACAATAGATTTTAATTTTCAAGAAATTTTCATGAAATTATCTTCAGAAGGAAAGTATGTTGAATTAAGGGGTATCGCAGGGAAACTAGGGAAGATAATAAACTCTAATGGAATGACAAAGATTCTAAAGAAAGAACAACAAGGCATAATTGCACAATTATGTTCACTAGAGGTTCCCACATCAAAATCATTTGTTTCTCTAGATCTTGAAAAAGTGTTGGACAATCATTCCAAGGTATTTGAGACTCCCAAAGGCCTCCCACCTATTTATGATCATGGTCATGCTATTAATTTGATTCCAGGAAGTGTTCCTCACATCAGGCCTTAAAGATATCCCTATGTCCAAAAGAGTGAAATTGAACGTATGGTTGTAGAAATTCTAGAGGCTCATATAATTCAACCAAGTCAAACCACTTCCCAGAGAAAATTTGGATATCTTAGACAAAATTTGGGAGTAGTTGCCGCATCATCCTGTTGTTAAATTTAGTTTTAAGAGGAAGGTTATTATACGTGGGTTTCATGAAGTATAGTCGCGTATACGCACGGGTTTCTGTGGCTAAAGTAGCACATATGTTTCTCTAACAGAAAAATAGTGGGTCAGACTTTGATATGGGTGCTCTGTTTGATATTGATGATTACAGTCTGACGATATGCCTTGTTCATTGTTTTTTATTTGACTAACAAAGATGCTTTGATGAATGACTTGTTAACTATGCACAAGTAGCACAAGTTCAGGCGGAGCATTAGCCTTTCACATGAATTCTGCATCGTTGGCATTATGGTTGTTGATTTCAACTATGGCTTAAAATATTTATATCATTTGTTGCATAAGTCATGTAAATATCTAAGGGGTCATATGACTCCTTCTGTCATAGTCTATATTTGAAAGACTCCTATTTGATATATGATGTAATTTGTTTCCCCACTATGCCTGGGATGGATGATGTAATAATTGTTGTATTTTTGTCATGTATAAACAATTTTGTATATCCCAACTTGGTTGGGTGGATGAGTCAAATGGGGTGTATCCCCACTTGGTTGGGTGATTGATGTATGTATGAGTCATTTGTCTTATGGAGGTCATACTCATTTAGTTGAGTTCTAGTCATGTTATTCTTTTGAAACATATCTCTAGAGACTCAGGGGGAGCATGGATAACGTAATGTATATCAAAGAGTGATAGTAGGTTGGTCCGTGCTTTGCCCTTGATGTCAAAGGGGGAGGGTACTTTGGTGTTTGTGTTACATGTTATCTCTAACAGTTTCTGCAGCTTGCAGTAATCAACACCATCATGGTTGGCATCAATTCCAAAGGGGGAGATTGTTGGAATTATGATACAAGTGTTGTCCTTAATGTAAAATCACTCATAGATCAGTTCAGTTTTGATGACAGGAAACCCATAGTGTAACAAGTCTATTTAGATGTAGTAGGGCATTGGTACATAAGAACGGGTAGTTGGAACTAAGGTCTATTGGTCAGAATAAAGAGGTTGAAAGAAAAGGACGGTGTAAATCCATTTAAGATGTGTATGTTGGTCCACTTGACCAAAACAACGTATACACACTAGTTCACATAACAAAAATAGCGTATATGTATACACTCACTTTCACAAGAAGAAAAGGTTGTATATGTTGGAAAATCAAGGAAATTAGAGAGTAAACAATACCAAGGGTCAATAACATGGTATTAGCCCACAATATTGAGCAGATTAATTACTATTTGATCCCGTCCAAGGATACCATGAATCCTAAGTGGTTTTGGTTTGAGGTATTGAGAAAGGCCTAAACTATACAAGGAGAAGAAGATCATAAGGCCAGGGTGTGCAAGTAAAAGGGTTTTCTCAAGAATACTTCTATTTTAAGTATATTTTATGTTGCAGTGGTTGTGTTTGTGATTTGATCTAAAATATTATGTGCACCTTGAATTCAATGTTGGATCAAGATCATGAGACTTGAAATGACTTATCATTGAATTATTTGATATTGGTTGCAGTAGATCTAATTGTGTACAATTGTTTTATTCTTTAAATGTCATGACCTAGGTTTGTTTGAAATCTGGAATGACAACGAAGTTATGAGTTAATATCTGTAGATCTATATGCTGGTTTTTTCTTGGTAAAAGTATGTATACATGCAAGTTCTACTCTTCCAAGTAGCGTATACAAAAGAAAATCCTATTCTTCATATCTGAATAATCTATCTAATAAACTCTATTGTTTCACTGATGTCTGTCAATGAAGGCTTCTTAGATCTAAATGCAAAACTGAATGTATAAGGAGTTTGGTGTCAGATTGATTGATTGTCTAAGTAAGAAGGTTTATCTCTACTACTGCTTGTCTAAATCTCTGTAAATTCACATTCGATGTTGATTATATTGCTAGTTGGTACAAAATTGATTCAAAAGTTTTATTTTTCAATAGTTTTGAGGGTATACATATGTTTGGTTAAAGGAAGTAGCATATACACATAGGTTGGGTTCAGTAAGTAGCGTATACATTCTAATGCATGATTATTTTAGGTTACAACTAGTTTTGAATGTTGATGTAGGTTTCTGGGTTTAGCACAGTGTTCTGGTGACAGTGATCTGATTATTCAAATTAACTGATTGTTGGTTGATGCAATTTTAGTTTCAAAGTTTTTGATGGGTCCATTATGAGAATTTGGTTTAATGAGGCCTTCATTTGTATTGTTGTGTACCAGGAGCATCTAGTCTGAAAATTTATGAAACATGGTCCCTGGAAGAAGAAAGAAGGTTGTAGCCTTCCGTAGGGTGGCACCTACGTACTAGTAAAGACATTGGATAGTAGAAGAGCTAGGGGGTTATAGCTTCCTTCTAGTAGAAGCTAGAAAACAAGAGAAGCTTGTAGCCTTCTGTAGGTGGGAGCCTGCGTACTAGTATGAGTCTATACTAGTGCAAGATTGTAAACATATTTTCTTAGTATTGAAGGAAGACAGAGATGACAACCACAAGTGGTTTTTCTCTCGCATTCGATTTCCACCTTAAACCTTGGTGTTCAAGTGTGTTGCTAATGTGTGATTGTTTATTATGTTTTTATTGCACTGCTTAACAAGTTACTAATGCACTGATTAAAGATCAACACAGGATAAATTGATTAAATCATAAGTTATCTTGGTATGCACTAGTTTCTCTAATAACAGTAGCATGTATACGCTAGTTCACTTCACTCAAGTAGCGTATATAAATATGTTTTGGAAATGAGAAATAATTGAACTAATAATACTGATTCACCCCCTCACTCAGTATTATGTCCAACAACATTTGTACACCTTCAATGGGTCTAGACTCATCCAAATTACATATCAATTATGATCCCTATGTGCACAAAGAGCACTATGTCTAAGGGACTGATCAAATTATCCTATCTAAAATGACAGATATATTCCTATGAGAGTGTTTGAATCTAAATTCATGTAAGAGCATACAATCAGAACAACTAAGTGGAACTACCCCAAGTTCATCATCAAATATTTTTCAGGAATTGCAAAATGTGTCAGACCTTGATGTGTTTGGAAATATGTATCCTTTTGACTCTAAAAGACCCCACCAAATAGATGGCTTACTTTTGGCATCAGACTGGACGCCCCCGAAAAACATGGGAAATAATGTTATCACACATATTTCCACTGTGAATTCATTGGATGTTGAGAGGAATTATAAAAAATATGGTTTTATTGATGATGATATTCCTATTGTAAATAAAAATTTAAGTGCAAACAATGTCAAGGAATCTATTTCAGGATTGGGTTTCTAGGTTTTGGCCCCAAGCGAGCTGGTAGACCTCACTCAAACAGACAACAATGATGAAGATTGTGAAATCACCCTTAACCAGTTTGGACGTACTTCTAAACCAAATAGTGTGAATGATGATTCTCATAGAAAACCTCCTCACTGGGGTAAAACTTCAAATTATAACTCTAAGCCAAAGTTCATGGAAGATACCATAAAATAACTCTAACCTTTCAAATTGGAATTCTTAAAAAATGTGCACCAATGTTGATGAAATGTGACTAGTAAGGTTGCAATTATAGGGATCATACAAAACTGCATTGGGAGGAAAATTTACAGAGAGGAAGAATAATAGAGGGAATTCTCACCAGTATTCAAAATTTAGTGTTGAGCAGAAAGCACAAGTCATGGACGTATGGATGGGTCAAAGTTTTGAATAGAAACCACACACTAGGAAGGAGTGGATGTGTGGGATTAATGAAGATAATCTAAAAATCAAGGAGGAGTGGAATAGTGGGAGTTTTGAACACAAATCACAAATAAACCAGTGAACAAGTGGGAGTTTTCCTTGTACCTAGAAATAGGTTTATTAGATATTCATGGGGAAGTGATTGAGAAACCTACCCTAAATGAGATTACATACTAGAATAGTTGTTTACATAAAAATGACAATCTTGATTACAAAAATACATGAAGGCACTTGTCTTCTACTATAGGTTGTGCAAGATCCTTAAATGCAACTGGCCCACGTGTGCCATCCCAGACAAACAATGATGAACCATTGACATTCAAAGAAATATCACAGTACCAAGATCTTCCAACATTGGAATCTACTCCTAATGATGGTATTTTGTTATTACCTTTTCTAAAGTACCAGAGGATTGCATTGGCTTGGATGGTTCTACAAGGGAAAACCAACATACATTGTGTTGGTGGTATTCTTCCAGATGATTAGGGGCTTGGGAAGATTGTCTCAATGATTACTTTAATCTTGAAGAAGAGGATTCCTAACAGATATCTTCAGGAAGATTCAAACCAAGTAAAGGTTGAAACATTTGTTGTAAATCTAGATGAAGATGATGTAGTATCAACATCTGCAAAGAAAGGCATCAAATAATGGTGAAAATAATATTTCTTTGGAGCAATACATTAAGTGGAAAGAAAAAACATTTTCTATGAATAAAGGGTGACCATCTGCTGGTAATTTGGTTGTGTGTTATACAATTGTTTTTAAAAAATGGACACAAGAAATATATGACAAGGTCACCACAAAAGCCAATTTGTTTCTTCGTGTCTGTCATGGAAGCAAAAGGACAAACAACCCTGATAAGCTAGAAAAGCATGCCATTGTTTTGAATACTTATTCCATCGTAATTATTGAGGTTTTGAAATAGGATCTTGGAGACAATCATCAATAAGTTGAAATAAATCTTGATGATTATGGTCTAATTGACTCTTATATTCTTAAAAATAAAAATAAGGTGTCAGAGACTGCTAAGGAGACAAAGAGTAGAAAGGGGGGAAAGGCTCCTCAAGTGAACCTATTCCTCGCCCTCTTGTAAGAGTAAGTTGGTTTAAGGTGGTTCTAGATGAATATTAGAGTATTAAAAAAGATAGGACCCAAGTTGCTAGAGCATGTTGGGGTTTATGGGCTAAAGGAAGGCAGTGTCTCTCTAGGACACCAATCCATAATTCTATTGATGATATTTTCACCTACTTTAGGTTTCTTAAATATGATCCATATTTTGTTTATAGGTATTTCACTTCCAAAATAAATTTTGAATTTTAAGAAATCCAATTTAAGGACACCAGAAGCTCCACGTTGTTTTGGAAGACAATAATGCTCCAGTGTAGAAAAGGTACTACCATTGATGGGGCAACTATTATTACATTACCTCCTAAAACAATTATCTTGTAGAGGTTTAGTTATTTTTGGAAGAATGTGACTTTTATCACTTACTTAAAGCTCATTCACAAGCTCAATTCAAGGTCTATGATGTTGAAGGAACTATGAAAATTAACTACGTGAATATATTATTGATGTTGTTATGCCTTCATCAAGCATGTCATCACCCTCTTCTTGTTAAAAGTTACTTATCCATTCCTATTTGGAGATCTTGTGCAGAAGCATTAAGGAAGCTACCTATGGAAAAACATATTGATTTGATAAATCATTTGGAAGGTTCATTGGCTCTTTGTGGTCTCTCTAATGATGCCCCTAAAGAAGTTGTTGTCACCATCTGTGGCCATCTATTTTGCAATAAGTGTGTATTATATCACACATATTAGTTTTCAGATACTTTCTCTACATATATCAGACCAGACATCACTTACTGGTTGCTAGTGTGAATTTATAACAATGAGATTGGTCCTTTAAAGCATGTAAACTTTAATTTTCCTAAATAATCTTTCAAACTAATTCAACATAAATATTTTATCTTTTTTTCCATAATTTGTCAGAAACTTATATATTATAGAGCAATGGAACACATAAAATATATTGTTGAAATACTAACACAAAAGGCACATAAAACAAGAGAGACACATATATACATGGTTCACACAATTTGGGCTACATCCAGGGAGAAACAACTAGCAATTCCTTTTATATTATCCAGCAAAATAAAGAGATAAAACATACACCAGATCCCCCGCTCTTCGCTCTCACACATTTCCTCTCTCTTTCTCGCTCAGAATACAGATCTACAGAGACACAATACAATCCCCTCATATATAGTGAGGGGTTGTCTTCTAGGGAAAAAACACTAAATTAAACAAAAATTCTATCGGTCGATATCTGCCTAATGAACGACCCAGATTGACTACAATATTACAACATTTTACAAGGCAATTTTACATCTATTTTTAAGCTTCAGGAGCACTTCCCTCGATCCCCCACCAGGTGGGACTCCCAAAGATCATAGCCACCCCCCCATGGACCCCCCTTGCAACTTACATTTTACGGGCATCATTGCCTCCACATTACGAACTGGGGTTTAATGGGGTGATACCTATAAATAAAGAAGATAATAAGGCTCCACACCCAACAATCTCCCACTTGAAGATTGCTCATATCAACTCCAACGCCGCTTCATTTGCTAGACAAAAGCTCCACTTTGGACCTTGTTTTCTCATCTTCTTCGTCATACTTGAAGACCAATTGAAACTAAGAAGGATCTCAGTTACTCCCTGGTTACAACTTTTGTTAATGTATCTGCAAGATTCTAGCCAGTGTGTATCCTTTCCAGCATCAATTGTCCATCTTCCATTGATGACTGTATGAAATGCTACTTCAGTTGTATATGTTTAGCTTTTGAATGAAATGCGGAGTTCTTTGCAAGATGTATGGCACTCTGTCTGTCACTGTATAACCTTCCCAACTCCTACTTCTTACCCAACTCATCCAGAAACCTTTGTAACTAAATCATTTCTTTACTAGCCTATGTAGAAGCAACATACTCTGCTTCTATTGTTAAGAGTGAAACAACACTTTGTAGTTTTGAGACACAACTGATAGTTGTTCCACTTACCATAAACACATACCCTGTTGTGCTCCTCCTCTTATCTCTATCACCTACCATATCTACGTCAACATATCCCGATAGAGAAATGTTTGAACCACCAAAGCATAATGCTTGATTTGTGGTACCTCTCAAAAACTTGAGAATCCACTTCATCACCATTCAATGTTCTTTTCCTAGATTGTTCATCTACCTACTTACAACTCCCACTACATGTGCAATATGAGGCCTTGTGCAAACCATTGCATACATTAAGCTTCTAGTTATTGATGCATTGGAACTTTAGACATATTAGTCATTTCTTCCTATGTCTTGGGACACACCTCCTTGCTTAGTTTGGAATGGCTAGCCAAAGGTATAATAACTGATTTTGCATTCTGCATATTAAATCTTTTCAACACCTTTGCTATGTATTCACTCTGAGATAATGTTAATTTTTTATTCTTCCTGACTCTACTTATTCTCATACCAAGGATTTTTTTTGCAGCACCCAAATCCTTCATTGAAAATGAGTTTGCCAATTTCCTTTTTGAGTGCATTTATTTCCTGCATGTTAGAACCTACAACAATCATGTCATTTACATACAATAAAAATATAATATAGCAGCCATAATTTTTCCTTTTGAGATAAACACAATGATCAGAGTGGCATCTAGTATAACCTTGTTCTGACATAAACCTATCAAATTTTAGATACCACTGCTTTGGAGCTTGTTTTAAGCCATACAAGCTCTTCTTCAACATGCACATTGGTTTCTCCTCACCTTTTACCTCATATCCTTGTGGTTGCTACATATATATCTATTCCTCCAAATCCCCATGGAGAAAGGTTGTCTTTACATTGAACTGCTCAAGATGCAAATATTCAACTGTTACTAGACTTAAAATAGTTCTAATTGAAGTCAATTAAACAATAGGAGAAAATATCTCATCAAAGTCTATACCCTTTTTTCTGTGTAAACCCCTTCACCAAAAGTCTATCTTTATACCTTTTTCTACCTCCATCTTCTTCCTTCAACTTGCAAACCCATTTATTGTGTAATGTTGTTTTACTTGCATGAAACCTGACTAAGTCCCAAGTTTGTTTATGTCCTAAGGAGTCCATCTCTTCTTTCATGGCTTTCTCCCACTTCTTCCTAGTTTCTACCTGCACTACTTCATAATAACATTCTGGATCACCAGAATCAGACAACAATACATAATATAATGAAGGAGAGTATCGTTCAAGAGGTCTACCTATCTTGGTGGATCTTCAAACACCACTTTCAGGTGATTGAGGTGCTTTTTGCTATTGTGGTTATTCTTGTTGTTCTGGATGTTGATCATTATGATTTGCAGGCACCTTTACTTTTTATATGGTCTCATCAAGAACTGTGCATTCTCTGTTTTATTTTTCTTTTTTCTTTTCCTACATTTGATCCTTATACAAAACCTTTTCATTGAATATGACATCTCTTCTCCGAATGATTTTTTGTTTTTCATAATCATAAAAGAGATAGCCAAAATAATTAACACAATATCCAATAAAGTTACATTTCTTTTATTTTTCCTCAAGCTTTGTTCTATTTTCTTTATTAATTTGGACAAAGGCTTCACAACCAAAAGTTTTTAAAAATGAGTAGTTTACCTTTTTACCTGTCCATGACTCCTCTGGAATACCACCATCCAAGGAACTTTTGAAGGCCTTCTATTTATTAGATAAACAACAGTATCTACAACATCTGCCCAAAATTGTAAAGGAAATCTTGCATGCGATCTCATGCACGTTGCATGCTCCATGATTGTCTTGTTCATCCTTTCTGACACACCATTTTCTTGTAGTGTTCCTGGAACTATCTTCTCTCTGCAAATTCCATTCTCCGAATAGTACCTATCAAACTCTTCGCTACAATATTCACCTCCATTGTCTAATCTGAGACACTTCAACCTTTTTCCTAACTCACTTTCAACCAAATCTTTCCATTTCTTGAAAGTATCAAATACATCAAATTTATTTCGAATACAATAAATCCAGGTTTTTATGGTTGCATCATCAATAAAGTAACATAATAATGAGAGCAACTGAGAGATGATACTTGAGAAAGTTCCCATATATTTGTATGCACATGCTCTAATTTTTTGCTCTTTTTTTCTTTCCCAACTCTGAGGAATCTCACTCTCTTTGGTTTTCCATAAACACAATTCTCACAGAATTGTAAATCATCATGCTTCAAACATTGCAACAAATTTCTGGAGTGAAGAATCTGCATCCCCTTATCATTCATGTTCCTAGGCCTATGATGCCACAACGGCATATCTTCTCTTGTATAGGTTAAATCATTAACATAATTGTAAATACCATTGCATAAATACAATGTACCAACGTTTTCTCCTTTCTCTATTACCAGGGCTCCTTTAGTGACCTTCCAAGTTTTATTTGTAAAAGTAGTTACACATCCTTCAACTCGAAAATGCCCTGTTGAAATTAGTTTTTTGTTTAGATCTAGAACATGCCTTACCTCCTTCAATAGCCATTGATTTCCATTCTACTGTTTTATGAAAATTGTACCCATTCATATGATTTTTGAGGGTTTATCATCACCCAATCGAACCTGTCCAAAATATCCTTGAACATAATCATGAAAATGTTTCGTATCAGGTGTGGCATGGAATGAGGCCCCTGAATCTACCACCCAAGTATTAATAATATTTTCTAATGAAAGGATAAAAAAAAATTCAGCACATCACCTGTCACATTCACTTCATGATTGTTTTCTTGTTGCATGTCTCCTTCTTTTCCCTTCCGAGATTTGTAGTCTTTCTTCAGGTGTCCTTTCTTCCTTAAATTCCATCACATTATGTCTAATATGGGCTTAGATCTACCTTTCCTTGACATACTACGATATCCTATGCTCTTTCCTCTTTCCATTTTTCTTCCCCTAGTCTCTGTAGTCAAAGCATTACCTAATGTCTCACCAAAGCTTTTCCGTCGCATTTCCTTGCTAAGGATTGCACCAACAACATCACCAAAATTTAAAGTACTATACTCAGAGACAAAGTTAATAATGGCCATAACTAAACCATTTCAATTTTCTGGCAATGAGAATAGCGATAACAAAGCCCCAACTTCATCATCAAAGGTAACTCCTACATAACATAGTTGACTCATAACAGTGTTAAATTCATTTAAATGATCAACAACAGATCCACCTTGAGGAATCTTCATATTAAATAAATGCTTCATAATAAATAGCTTCTCTGAGGCCGAGGTATTTTCATATAGTTTGGCCAATGTCAACATTAAACCCTCTATCGTTTCCTTTGAAATATTAAACACTACTGACGCTAGGCATAGGCATATTGTTCCAAGTTCCTTTCTATTGAGAATATCCCATTATGTATATGTCATACTCATCGGCTTCTTTGTCTTTCAAATCAATGGTAGGTACATATCCTTCTGATACAATTACTCTTCCATCCGCATCTTCCATAGCTGGTAGTTTTGGTTGTTAAATTTTCAACCCTAAACACACCATCCTCTGCCATTCCTCCCACTCGAAGTACGAACCCTACTCTTCCGCAAGTTTATCAGCCAAATAGACCTTCATCTTTGGTACAAGTTGTTAGAAAATTATATATTACAAAGAAATGGAAAACATAAAATATATTACAGAAATATTAACACAGAAAACACATAAAACAAGAGAGACATAGATATACGTGGTTCAACCAATTTGGGCTACGTCCATGGAGAAACAACTAGTCCTTCCTTTTATTTTATCCAACAAAATGAAGAGATACAACCTACAACATATGCATTGTAATTCCGTCTTTTCTCTCACACGATCTCATCTCACTTTCTTGCTTAGAATACATAGAGACAATACACTCCCCCATATATAGCGAGTGGTTTCCTTCTAGGGAAAAGAACCCTAAATTAAACATAACTTATATCATCATATCTCCACCTAATGAACATCATAGATTGACTATGAAACTATAGTGTACATTTTACGGGCGGTGTTTCTTCCACATTATGAACTGGAGCCCAATGTGGTGATAACTCTAAATAAAGAAGATAATCAGGCTCCACACTGAACATAATTATAATAATAATTAAGAGAAAAACATATTAAACCATCACAACTAGCATTGTTTAGCAACAATGTTCCTTATGATGGACTATATATTGTTGATTCAGATAAATATATTTACATTTAAGATATTTTTTAACTTTCTAATAGTAACAAATAAAAATAGTTTTAAGTAATTTAATTTGTAAGAAAATGTTTAAATGGAAAACTAAAGAACGTATTCAATGGAAGGTTCCATAACAACCATTACTTTGGTACTTTCAATTTTTTCTTTTTTTAGATCTTTGTCAAGACTTTCTTACAGACCTGAATAACTATTGATATTGAGGTAGAAGTGTACACAAATATATTTTAGCAAAGGATTATGTCATTGATGGATGCACTTCCATTGTGCACTACATATGTATTAGCAATTCTGTCATATTATTATTCACAAGGGTGCATGGTATAGATGTTTAGTACATTGCAAAATATGGACAAAATGGATTCTAGAATTAGAAATATATTCTGGATGTTTTTTTAGTTCTTCTATTGGGGTGAGAATTTACCATCCATACCTCATGGTTCAATTGGTTATACTTAATGGGAAAAGGTTGAATATTCAAAATGTGGATAATGTTTGGTGTAACATTGGTTGGAAGTTGATGTAGCTATACACAGTTAGAAAATAGCATTTTCTGTACTAAACGCTACAAAAGGCATCTCAAGAAAGATTTCATGTTTTTCTAACTTCCTTAAAGCATTGGACTTCTGATGATACTATCAATGATGAGATCTATGTAGATTAGAAGGAATCAATGACAGGGAAAATTTTAGGGGCTAATAGTTGCATGTGGGCTAATATTCCATTCCTTTTCCAAAAAAATATTCGCCAATTTCCTTTTTTTTCAAAATTGATTCACCCAAATTTTATAGTATAAAATTATTTTATCCCAAGAGTCGCGAAAATTTTATATATACTAATATAGAATAATTAGAAACATAAATATTTTTTCAAAAATATCATCAAATAATATACTATTTGCATATTGAGGACTAGTAATATTTACCAAGGTTTCTAAACTTTAAGATAGAATATCATCCTTAAATTTTTCCCTAGGCAGTGAACTCGATTTGAAATTTGAAAGTCCAAACTTTCATTCTTCAAATATCAAAGTTGCAGTGGAAACTCTTGAAGCCCTCCCAAATTTATTTATAAGTGCCTCTAGCAACAATTATGCAATTTCGCTAAAACGTTTGATAGTGGTGATAGTAATCAACATGGAAAGCTAATTCTAAAGCGATAGATTATAGAGACATTATAGAAAGCCATGGTTTTCTCCCAGTGGAGAAGTCTGCTAGATTTGATTGTGGTAAAATAGAAGGTTGGATGGAACTATGTTTGTGATAGCACATGATAAAGTGGTGAATGATTTCAAGGCACTCCCTAAGAGAATTGTTAGGACAATGTCCCTGAAAGTTGCAAGTCTTGGTCTCCAAATGGTTATTTCATGTTATGATATTTTGCTTGCTCTTTGGTGGAATCCAAGAATTGAAGACCAAAATATTGATAGATCACATCAAATTGTACAAATGTCTGATTTAATGGTTTCCTGATTTACAGTTAAATATATTGTGGAAGATCATATTTTACCACTCCAGTAATGGAAGAGAGAAATACTTGCATCAAAGTTTAGGGAGGATGGAGCTCGTGGTCATAAAATATTCCTTACAAATGAGGACTTGATATATAGTTCAAGAAAGGAAAACTAACTAAGGAGTTACAGAATAAGAAGCAAAGCTACAAGTTTTGAGATAGTTTTGGGATTTCATGGGAGAAAGTTATACATGAAAGTGAATTTGCATTGTGTTGATCCTCTGGAAGGTTGTTTAGAGGTGCTTAACAAAGCACTTATTGTAATGATAACAATTTGTTCCTCGTCCATTACACAACTTCCCACAGATGAAATTCGAAATAACATCATGGACTATGACAATATTTTACAATGGCCTTTCACTATCAAAATTGATGTTTTTCTATAAGAACTCAGTGGGCCGGGCTGTTTGTGAGAAAGGGTGAGAAGATCATAGAGTATTTGGTTATTTCACTCCTTCAAAAGTATCTACAAAATTGTTTAAAGTAATTTCTACTTATAAATCATACGTTTTTGAAGTAAAGTCTACTTATTTTGATAATGTAATGGGTTTCACTAATCAAAAAATAGAGAATGGATAAATGGAAGAAGAGCTTACTAATGGTGACATCACTGTCAGGGTTCTGGAGCATCTTTCCTGTTGCCTTCAGGCTGAGTGAGTTGCATAGGATTCTCTCGATGGCCCTAGCAGTCGCAATATTGGCCTTTTGAGCATCTAAGTCTCCCATTCAGGTTTTCTTCTCTTGCTCCTTCATTATGATAAATTGGCTCTCAAACTCATCAAATTCCAATGCCATGCCTACAAATAGTAACAAAATGAAGCACAAAGATTAAATCCTAATCATATAAATGTGGATGCAAACAAAATTTGATATTTAACCAGACACTTGAGCTGTGTGTATTCATGTCTGTGTGGAAGATTGAAAATGAGGGAAAAATTAGTGAAGATAAAATTGAAACTTACCTTGGCTCCATCAATGGGTTGAAGGTCAAATGGGGATTCAATACTGGGTTTGCTACTAGTAAAACCCTCATTCGCAACTCCCTAAAATTTCCTTTTCGCTCCTTCCTGTGAAAAGTGAACAGATACTACCTATTACAGAACGTAAACGAAGATGGGGTTGGGAGGGGTTTTGTAAAGAAAAATTTATGCTCAATTTTTATAAATATGCCAAAATTATCCTTCCTAGAAAAAACAAAACAATACATTATGTTATTTTCATTTAAATACGTTATTGTATTTTAACTTTCATACTCAGGTTTTATTTTAATTTTATAAATTAGCATCCTCAAGCATGTTTTTGGTTGGGTTGTGTTATCGGGAAATCTAGTGTCTATGCAGAGCTACTAGTCCCACTAAGATGGGTAGCTATCTTAGAAACAAACAGATTAAAGTTACTTTGGTTTTTCTTTACAAGAAGTAGATAGGAGAGGATTAAAGAATACCAACCTTGATCTTTCGGTTGGTTCTCTCCTTGTTCCTTCTCCTCTTTGACGGATCTTTGCCACTCCTCCCTTGACCACTCCAATTCAAGGAATACCTATAAAGTCGAAGCAGCATAATACGTTCAAAGTGTAGAGATCTACAATCATAAACAATATAGGACTAGATATATATTGACGACACAAATTCATATATTAGCAAACATACAAGAATGTGGAGGAAAACTTGAATAGCTTTATTGATATAAAGATTAGAAGAGAGGATTACAACCCATTGATCTGACCTAGCATCATCCTCTTAGCATGAAAGCCCTTCTTCACCTCATGAAAGGCTTAGATCACCCAACACTATGATATTCCTCCAGGAAACCAACAACACTTCCTTACAATATACAAGATTCCAGGCTTTGGATCTGTGGGATGAGGGATCCATATATAGATGATTGCAGGGGGTGAGTCAGCTTCTAGGATTTTGATTAGTGTCCTCTCTCTGATAGTTCTTGATTCCACTTGGAGATTGGTGATCTCTTACTCATCCCTGGGTAAATTCAAAGAGGCAAGTGTCAAAGGAGAAGTTTCTGGAAGATTCCATGATCATCCACCTTGCAAATTGTCCCTGTCATGTGCCTACTCTTGCCCATCACACCCTACAGAAGAGCTTTCCGGTATGCATTGCAATTTTTGAACTGAGCAGGTGAGATGCATCGCACCCTTAGCACTAAGCAGTATGTATGGTCCAATTTGACTAGTTCTGAGCCGTTTTCTGTGCAGAACTTTTGGGAGATGATGTAATCAGTTGACCTTTATGAAACAACACTTTTAGGGACTCAGAAGCCCTTGGTTTATGGACATATGTGATTGGGGTTGCAGTGCCCAAATATGTCTATAACAGTTGCCCCCTAAAGCATGAGGTCGTAGATCTTTGATGTCGGGTGAAATTCTTTATCATGAGGATCCAAGGTTTTTCGAACTGGAAGGCAACCTGTAATAGATACAATACAATACATTATATTCATAACATTTTCATGATCTAGCTAAGGAAGACATTCCCATGCTCAGCTTTATAAATTCATTTTCATGTACATAGGACAGACCACCATCTGTGTGGCAGACTGATGATTCTGATAGAGCCATCATCCTTTGATTTGGATGATCATCTGTGCAGCAATGATGTACATTTTATGTCTTTATTTTCCTAAATACATCGCAGCCCGGATGGATGAAACTAGATCCGGGGTCTTCAAACTCATCCAATCTTTGCCCAGAGTACAAGTCGATCCATGTGAAAAATGTTTTGGAGTCGAACATGGAAAGACATCGCCTAATTACCAGCCAATGATGTAATCTATTAACAGTCGTGAGAGGAATCACCGATAATGATGATGACCCTCAAGGTACTACAGTACAATTCACGTGGTGTGAAAATGGGACTTGGCATCGAACACCACACAAAATCTTTCGGTCGAAGGCCATTGATGTAAACCTATCGCCAGAAGTGAGAAACTTGCCATTGAGGCATGCAAGCTTCAAAGTACTGAAAGGGTTGTTCATGGGTTGATTTCTTGGATAATGAGTTGTCACCGAAAAGAAGTGACCCATCGTAGGAGGGCCTTAATGAATCCCACATCTACGACATAGAACAGAGCAAATGATTTTGTGGCGGTGAAAACGATCTGATGATATAGGGTTCAGGGTGGCAGTCATGAGAGAATGAAGCATGAAGTTATTACAACGGGTGAGACACAAGCTGGGTTGGTGAATTCTCTGATCGACTTCTCTTGAACATATCAACAACACTGAAATGGATTGGTAGCGTTAATCCCAAAGATGTAGGTACAATGGACCAATGGTAGTATGACCGGTGAACGGAATAACCCAACCCAACTCAACCATGGTGATGGACTGAAAGTGTCATGTTCAAGAGCGACTCGCTACCAATAAAATTTCTTCAAGTTTTCTTCCCAATTTTCCCCAGTCATTGCTGACCAGTACCTCTTTATTTTTATCAAGCTTGAGAATGATAACATATGCTTGTTCTATAATTTTCCCTTCGGGCAAACCCGTCGCTATGTTTTAACAAGCCTAGCGATAGTGAAACTTGTTCTTGTCTCTATGGACAAGTTTGTCGCTATTGGTTTTAACGATATTAATGACAAAGACAACTCGGTCCTTTTTCAATTTTAGAGAGTCTGAAAAGGGACAAAAAGGAAACTCGAGTAATCCTTTTTCTTCATATAATCCCTTAAGTCCGAAAAAGTATAAAATAATACGAAAGGGATGAACTTTCGATAGTTTTAATGAGCCGAACAAGAAAAGTGCTCAATCTTTTTGTGTAATAATCCTTCAGGTCCAAAAAGATAAAAATACAGAGGAGGGATAGCACTTCTGGTAGATTTAACGGGCTGGAGAGGCCAATTGCTTGGCAATCTTTTCATATTTTATGAGTCAGATGAAAAGAGCTTAAACGAGACTCATTCTTGATGAATGAGTGATATTTTCGGGTAGCTTCTAATTCCAAGTAAGCTTTGGAGTTTTCCAATCACGACAATGTCACAAGGATGGTTAATAGAATCACTCATCGCAGTTGCTACTCAAAAGGGTAAACAATCGAACGGAGGCATATGATTGGCTAAAACAGAGTGGAGGTGATGGTAAGAACACGACCAAGGCTCAAAAAGCTAATGATAATGCATTCGCAGTGGTTATTTACCAGAGGTGGGTTCATTTTTTAATGAGCTTAAACTATGGGGGAACATTTTCTCATTGCTTAGGTTTAATTTTTAACGAGCTTCAACTTCACATAAAAACTGCTCGTTCTAGTCGTATAATTAGGATGTCTCACCGATGGGTTCAATTTTTAAGGAGCTTGCACCATTCGAAACTTTGCTCAACTCCCTTTCGCATGTAAGCTAGCAACGACCAACTACTATCTTAGGGGTTAATTAAATACTGAGCTTAGGTAGGAAAACTCTTCCTTTACTTTGCTGGTGCCATCTGGCCCCTGCAAAGTTGAATGGTCGATCTGACCAATCACCTGACTTAAGCAGTTGAAGTCAGCAAAACTATGGGGTTAGCATTACGCTGGTTGCTTTTCACTTGTGCGCAAAAAGGTTTGCATGCCCCCAGCTATAGTGAAGTAGAGTTTCTAGGTTACCCTTCAATTTGAAGACAAAACATTTGCTCTGTCGGGAAAGGCCTACCTTCTAACGGACGTATATTATTCCAGTATAATCCCATTTCCCTAAACGGATGGGTGTGTTAGACTAGTCATATATTTTTCATGGACACCTACCCTATACCTAAGGTTTTCCTGCCGAAGTAGACTAGGGTGCATGCCCCCTGGGTTTCAGTCATGGCCAACGAATTACTCGCGTTCTTCAGGTGGCCAGACTGGAGATTGATGAGACATTCCTTGCATGAAAAGACTAGTTAGTGATGGTATTTGACTATTAGCTATGTGTGAGCCGGGGAATGAAAGTTGGTCTATGAGCTGGACCACTTGGCCTTCATGCGGAAAACACATTACTCAAAAGAGTGAGGAGACAATGGCTCCCATGCTATAAATATAGTTATGCCCAAGGAGTAGATTATAATCTGAAGGTCCTTGGACTACCATTATGTTTAGATTCACGGTTTTCCCTCTCAAAGTTATAGGCAAATTCGGAAGGGTCCTGAATGGTCGATTAGTTCCTTTATCGAAGCCTGCTAGATTTTGCGTCTCAGGCAGAAGCGATGGAAAACCAAGCGCTTTCCAGGTAGTTCAGGAAAGGATACTCACAAAAGCCCCTTCATCTATGATGGTACTAACCATGATCATTCTGTAAGCTTGTACAATGATTCAGAATGGTACATTAGATGGTAAACGGGGTCTACCTAGTAGATTCCAATCGAAGGAAACGACTAGGTTGCTTGGAGGTGGGACTGAATAAATGACCGGATATGACCCAGACGAACTTCCTTCAGGTGGTAAAGGAATGGGTAGATTACCCCCATGTTCATCATAGTCTGTGTTTACGAAAATAATTTGAACAGTGTCATTCTCATTCTCTTCAGTGACTATATCATCAGAATATGGACCTTCCAAAGACAGGACCAGGTTGACTGTCGCCTCAACCTTTTGACTTTCATCTGGTGTGGATTCAGAGGGTTTATCTTCAGTGATAGATGCTTCGACCAACCGCAAAGTCGTGTCAATTGGATTTTCAACTAGCAATGGACTCGGCAAGAGTTTGTTGTACCCAGGAGGAAGTTGTAGTGGTGAAGTGGGACGGTTATCCAACACTCTTTTAGCTTCGTCCAGGAAGGGACAATGGTGGATGGCATGATTGCCTTAACATAGTTTGCAAGGAAATTTACGTTTTCCTTTCTTTCCAAAGATTTAGTTTTCACTAGTTGACAGTGTACTCTCAACATGATCGTCAGAGGTTGATGACAGCAGATTATGCAAACGAGGAGACCAATCCCTTAAGATCTGAGCGATGCAGGGACAATCTCGATGATGGTGGTCCCCTTTGCAAATGACACATGGAGATTTGTGTTGGACGGTGCAGTGTGTGGATTTTCGCTAGATGATGCACGGTTTCCCCTTTTTGCCTTTGGCTCCTTCTTTTTCTTCTCCTTCTCCTTCCCTTTCTTCTTCTTCTCAGTTACTTCGTCTTTAGCTTTACCAGCTTTACCAAGTGAAGAGGAAGGAGGGGAGGGAGAAACAAGCAAAGCAGAAGGTTGGGGGGTAACTCTAGTATCATCTAGTTGCTGACTTGATTTCTCAAGAATCGCGGCGGTTTGAACAACGGAGGTCAAGAAGAGCCATATTGGCAAGCCGATTGTCAGTCCTAGGAGGGACAATGTGGCCATATGAGGTGCACCAACATCTACCTAAGAAGAGAAAGGACTAGGATTTCCACCAAGGGGAAATCCTTGGTTGGTGGACTCCATTTTTCTCAACCTAAGACCAACGAGGGAACAATGACATTATTCCGATTAAAATAAATTTTAGATGCTCTGACACAACTTGCTTTTTCAATTTTTAAGAGTCAAGAAGAAGCTAAAGATGAATCTAGTCGCCTTTGATTTTTAATGAGCCTGAAGTGACAAGTGCTTAGATGGACCTTTTCCTTTAAGGAGTCTAAAAAGGAACGAAACAGACTACTCTAGAAATCTAGACAAAGGGATTACCAAAGCAATCGCAAAACTGCAGAATACTTTTTATGGTACGGAAGTCAATCTTCCTGAATGTTGTGTTTAGTGCATTGCGACAGATAGGGAAGCAGACATGACTTCCTAAGGATAAAGGATATATCCTATTGTGGTCTCCCAGTATATACTTGATGGTATGTGGGAGCACAAGTCCATACTAGCACTTGTTGTTTCAAAGAGGAGGAATCACCCAACCTACAATGAAAGTGATACTTACTGGGCTTTACAACACCAAAATACTTCTTTAGCCTAGACTTCTAAATGTTGTGCATTAGGTTCCAAAGCATTTTTATGTTCATTGAATTGATTTTACATTTGATCTTTCTTAAGAAGTTTTCCTTTCAGGTTCACCGCGTCATGTAGATATACAATTCCTAAAATGCAATCTAAGATGATAAACAATCGTTTAATCTTCGTTTTGCAATGAAAATCCTAGCTACTAAGGAAAGAGAAACGAGATTCTTTCAACATAGAACAAAGAGCACACACTAGATGCACTGTCCTAAATCAAAAATCAACAAGTAGTCTAAATGCAAATGCACATGCATGTATTTGTTTTCGGTTTCTTAATGTGTGATTGACAAAAAGAATGCTAAGTACAAATCTGAATCGTTTCAAGCGACAGTACTAATGATTTTCTTTTCAAAAAACGAAAGGAAGATAATGACGACACTTTGTGATTTTGAATTGAAAACTTCTTTCGACACTTGAAAAACTATTAATCCAAATCAAATACAAGAGTAACAGTGTAATCGACCATCAAGAATAGAAGGATTATTTTCTTTGACTCAAAATGACTCTTGCGACTCAAATCAAAGGACGATAGTTTGATTACACTACTTCTTTGTAAAGGAGAACCGTAAATGGCGAACAATACATAAAAACATTTACAATTTTTTGTACTATGGAGGCTGAATCATGCAAAGGAAGGGAGTTTCTATAGTGGTATACTAATCATAGACAGGAAGACTCCTTAATAAAGCTGAAGAGAGTGAACAAAAAACCAAAATCTGGAAGCAGAAGAGGCCTGATCTAATCATCGCACCTGTAACATAGGGAAAGAGCAATGCATCTCACCTACTGCACATGGGAGGTGCGATGCATCCAGATTTGCAAGAGGAGAAGGTGCGATGGTCCAGGGACAAGACTTCAACTGGGTTCTTGGTCACAGTTTGTAGCTCAGTTCAGGGATTTAAGCCAAGCAAATGATAGTCAGTAAATGCAAGTCATAGGGGCTGACCTAATGAGGCTACTTAAGCCACCACTAGGGAAATTAGGAGGTTTGCAAATCAATTGTTTAGTTTATAAACAAAACCCGGAGATAGACGAAAGCAGCATTGATCTACTTTGCACTTGCATAATAAATGCAGTTTGAAGGCTAGCTGGCTTGACATTAGACTCTATCTGTAAGTTTATAAAGCAAACAAATATAGACAATCAAACAAGCTATTCGGTCCCAAATGAAGTCATCATTTTGTTATTGGGAAATCTAGTCTCTATGCAGAGCTGCTAGTCCCACTAAGATGGGTAGCTATCTTAGAAACAAACAGATTAAAATTACTCTCATTTTTCTTTACAAGAAGTAGATAGGAGAGGAGAAAAGAATACCAATGTCTATATTTTTCTTGGTTCTCTACTTGTTCCTTCTCTTTGACAGATCTTTGCTGCTCCTCCCTTAACCAATCTGCTTCAAAGAGTATCCGTAAAGTCAAAGCAGCATAATACCTTCAAAGTGCCAAGATCTACAATAATAAACAATATAGGACCAAATATATATTGACCACACAAATGCATATATTAGCAAACATACAAGAATGTGGAGGAAAATTTGAATAGATTTATTGATATAAAGATTAGAAGAGAGGATTACACCCCATTGATCTGACCCAATGTCATCCTCTTAGCATGAAAGCCCTTCTTCACCTCATGAAAGGCTTAGATCACCCAACACTATGATATTCCACCAAGAAACCAACAACACTTCCTTACAAGATACAAGATTCTAGCCTTCGGATCTCTGGGATGAGGGATCCATATATAGATGATTGCAGGGGGGTGAGTCAACGTCTGGGATTTTGATTAGTGTCTTCTCTCTAATAGTTCTTGATTCCACTTGGACATTGATGATCTCTTACTCATCCCTAGGTGAATTGAAAGAGGCAAGTGTCACAGGAGAATTTTTTGGAAGATTCCATGATCATCCACCGTGCAAACTGTCTCTGCCATTTGTCTACTCTCACCCATCACACCCTATAGAAGGGATTTCCAGTATGCATCATGCTTTTTGCACTGAGCAGGTGAGATGCATTGCACCCTTAGCACTGAGTAGTCTGTATGGTCCTGTTTTGACCAGTTCTAAGCAGTTTTCTGTGGAGAACGTCTAGGAGATGATGTAATCAGCTGACCTTGTTCCTTTAGGGTATGAAACAACACTTTTAGGGACTCAGAATCCCTTGGTTTATGGACATATGTGATTGGGTTTGCAGTACCTAAATATGTCTATAACAGGTTGGAAATAATTTTTGTTACATTTGTTGTATTTGTCATCATAATAATAACCTAATTTGAAGATTAGTGTTTTGTGTGATGATTTTGTCGTTAAAGTTTATGGAGGTATACATATTATATTTTTGGTACTTGAATGTTATTTTTTTGTTAAAGTTTATGGAGGTAGACATATTTTATTTTTGGAATTTGAATGTTCATAGAAGAAACCACGTTCGTTGTATTGAAAACATTTAAGTGCAAGAAGGAAAAATGTGTTTTTAACTTTTTTGTATTGAAAATATTTAAGTTTTCTGGCATATTAGGTGTTTGTGAACAAAAGAGAGTCTATAGTAAGGATTTAATAATTAAAAATAAGTGTTAGCTTCTTAAGAGTCATATGACAAATTTGGAAGGAGTAGGGTATGTACCCTTATTTAGGTTAAAAATATTCAAATTGTTGTGTGAATGGGTTTGTAAAACCCTATGGTTTTATCTTGATAAAATCGATTCCTCTCAAATTCACTCACATAGTTTACATTTTCATAAGCAAGGTAGGTATTAAAGTATGGAACGAACATGCACCTTTGGGATGATAGTGTTATGTTCTACTTGAGGCATGGGTGCACATCAAAAAAGACTCTAACAAGGCTTGAAGAGGTGGCAAAATTAGAAGGGTTGGTGTTATAAAATAATATATTACGAAGCAATGGTACACATAAAATATTTCAGAAATATAAACACAGAAAACGCATAAAACAAGAGAGACACAGATATACATGGTTCATCCAGTTTGGGCTACGTCCACCCCGAACATCCAGTCCTTCCTTTTTATTATCCAGCAAAATGAAGAGACACAACCTACAGTAGATCTGTTGTAATATACTCTGTTTTCTCTCACAGTCTCACCTCTCTACTTCTCGCTTGGAGGATACACATCTATTACACAGACTTAATACAATGTCCTCATACAACGAGAGGGGTTGCCTTCTAAGGCAAAAAACCCTAAACTAAACATAGGTTCTACCATCAAATCATCCACCCAATGAACGACCCAGATTGACTAGAAATTACAATACTTTTACAAGGCAATTTTACATCTATTTTTAGCTTTCGGGGCGTTGCCCCCGAGCCCCCATCGGGGGACCGCTGGCCCCCGGACCCCCCAACCGGGGGGGATCGGCCCCCCTACACCCCCCTGCGTGGAGGGGTGTACAAAATTCCTTGGGTATACATCTGGCTGAAACAAAGGCCTTTGAACAGTCATGCTCCACACACAACAATCTCCCACTTGGAGAATGATTGTAGCAACTCCACCGCTGCTTCATTTGCTAGACAATGACTGCTCTTTGGACCTGGCTATTTCTCATATTCATCGTCATCCTTGAAGACCAATTGAAACTAAGCATATTCTCAGTTTCTCCCTGGTTACAACTTTTGTTAGCATATCTGCAGGATTCTGGCTAGTGTGTATCTTTTCTAGCTTCAACTCTCCATATTCCCAACACTAATCGTATGAAATGGTACTTGAGTTGTATGTGTTTAGTCCTAGAATGAAACTCTGAGTTCTTTGCAAGATGAATGGCACTTCGGCTATCACTGTATAACATGCCCATATCATGCTCCTTACCAATTCACACATAAACCTTTGTAACCAAATCATTTCTTTACTAGCCTTTGTAGCAGCAACATACTCTGCTTCTGTTGTTGAAAGTGCAACAATAGTTTGGATTCTTGAAACCCAACTGAAAGTTGTTCCACCAACAGTAAATACATATCCTGTAGTGCTCCTCCTGTTATCTCTGTCACTTGCTATATCTCCATCAACATATCCCTGTAGAGAAATGTTTGAACCACCAAAGCATAATGATTGATTTGTGGTACCTTTCAAGTATCTGAGAATCCATTTTACTACCATCCAATGTTCCTTTCCTGGATTGTTCATGTACCTGCTTACAACTCCTATTGCATGTGCAATATCAGGCATTGTGCAGACCATTGCATACATTAAGCTTCCAACTACTGATGCATATGGATCTTTAGACATATAATCCATGTATTCTTGGGTCTTTGGGCACATTTCCTTCCTAAGTTTGAAATGGCTAGCAAAAGGTGTACTAACTGGTTTTGCATTGTGCATATTAAATCTTTTCAACAACTTTTGTATGTACTCATTATGAGACAATGTTAATTTGCAATTTTTCCCGTCTCTAGTGATTCTCATACCAAGGATTTGTTTTGCAGCTCCCAAATCCCTCATTGCAAATGAATTTGTCAATTTTCTTTTGAGCACATTTATTTCCTGCATGTTAGACCTTGCAACAAGCATGTCATCTACATATAATAACATTATAATATAGTTGCCATCATTTTGATTTTTTAGATAAACATAATGATCAGAGTGACATCTAGTATAACCTTGTTCAAACATAAACTTGACAAATTTTAGATACCACTGCCTTGGAGCCTGTTTTAAGCCATAAAAGCTCTTCTTCAACCT
>APFE031491964.1:57240-115904 GCA_000404065.3 Pinus taeda | reverse complement strand
CTTCCCTTTCACTTCATATCCTTGTTGCTGCTGCATATATATCTCTTCCTCCAAATCCCCATGGAGAAAGGTTGTCTTTACATCTAACTGCTCAAGATGCAAATCTTCAACTTCTACTAGACTTAAAATAGTTCTGATTGAATTCATTTTAACAATAGGAGAAAATATTTCATCAAAATCAATACCTTTCTTTTGTGCAAACCCCTTCACTACAAGTCTAGCTTTGTACTTCTGTTTTCCTCCATCTTCTTCCTTCAGCCTATAAACCCATTTATTCTTCAATGTAGTTTTTCCTGCAGGCAACTTGACTAAGTCCCAAGTCTGGTTATGCATTAAGGAGCCCATCTCTTCTTCCATATCTACCTCCCACTTCTTCCTGCTTTCAACCTACATTACTTCTTCATAACATTCAGGTTCACCAGAATCAGTCAACAATAAATCATATAATGAAGGAGAGTATCATTGAAGGGGTCTACTTATCCTGGTAGATCTTCTAACACCACTTTCAGATGTTTGGGGTGCCTGTTGCTGTTGTGGTGGTTGTTGTTGTTGTGGTTGTTGATTATTATTGTTTTTGGGCACCTTTACTTTTTCAGTGATTTCATCAAGGACTACATATTCCTTGTTTTCCTTTTCCTGTTTCATTTCCTGCAACTGATTCTTATACAAGACCTTTTCATTGAATATTACATCTCTGCTCCTAATGATTTTGTGATTTTCATAATCATATAGGCGATAACCAAAATCATTAACATCATATCCAATAAAGGTACATTTCTTTGACTTTGCCTCAAGCTTTGTTCTATTTTCTTTATCAATATGGACAAAGGCCTCACAACTAAAAGGCTTTAAAAAGGAGTAATTTACCTTTTTACCTGTCCATGCTTCCTCTGGAACACCACCATCCAAGGAACTTGAAGGCCGTCTGTTTATTAGATAAATAGCAGTATCTACAGCGTCTGCCAAAAACTGTAAAGGAAATCCTACATGCAATATCATGCACCTTGCATGCTCCATGATTGTTCTATTCATCCTTTCTGACACACCATTTTCTTGTGGTGTTCTTGGAACTCTCTTCTCTCTATGAATTCGATGCTCTGAACAGTACCTATAAAAATCTTTGTTGTAATATTCACCTCCATTGTCTGATCTAAGACACTTCAATTTCTTTTCTATCTCAATCTCAACCAACACTTTCCATTTCTTGAAAGTATCAAATACATTAGATTTATTCTTAATACAAGAAATCCAAGTTTTTCTAGTTGCATCATCAATAAAAGTAACATAATAACAAGAGCCACCGAGAGATGATACCTAAGCAAGTCTCCATACATCTGTATGTACAAACTCTAATTTTTCACTCTTCTTTTCTTTCCCAACTTTGAGAAATCTGACTCTCTTCTATTTTCCATAAATGGAATTCTCACAAAAGTCCAAATCAACATTCTTAAAACCCGAAAAAAAATTCCTTGAGTGAAGAACCTTCATCCTCTTTTCACTCATGTGTCTGAGCCTATGATGCCATAATTTTGCATATCCTCCTTTAGAAGTTAAACCATTAGCAGAGTTAGAAATACCATTGCATAAATACAATGTACTAACCTTTTCACCTTTTTCTATTACCAGGGCTCCTTTGGTGACCTTCCAAGCTTTATCTATGAAAGTTGTCACACAACCTTCACCACCTAGCTGCCCTGTTGAAATCAGATTTTTCTTTATATCTAGAACATGCCTTACCTCCTTTAGTATCCATTCATTTCCATTATGTTGTTTTACAAGAACCTTACCCATTCCAACAATTTTACAGGGTTTATCATCACCCAATTGAACTTGTCCAAAATATCCTTTAACATAGTAATGAAAGTATTTCTTATTAGGTGTGGCATGGAATGAGGCCTCTGAATCTACCTCCCAGGAATTAATAATATTTTCGAAAGAAAGAATCAAAGGATATTGTGACACCTCACCTATCACATTTGCTTCATGATTGTTTTCTTGCTGTGCATCTCCTTCTCTTCCCTTCCGAGATCTACAGTCTTTCTTTAGGTGTCCTTTCTTTCCGCATTTCCAGTACACTATCCTCGATCTAGACTTGGATCTGCCTTCCCTTGATTTACTATGATATCCTTAGCTATTTCCTCTTTCCATTTTTCTTCACCTAGACTCTACACTCAAAGCATTACCCGATGTCTCAGCGGAGCTTTTCCGTCGCATTTCCTTGCTAAGGATAGCACCGACGACATCATCAAACTTTAAAGTACTAGATATAGAAACAGAGTTACTAATGGCCATTACTAAACCATTCCAACTTTCTAGTAATGAGAACAAGAATAACAGAGCTCTAACTTCATCATCAAAGTTTACCCCCATAGAGCATAACTGACTTGTAACAATATTAAAATCATTTAAATGGTCTACAACAAATCCACCTTCCGACATCTTCATATTAAATAATCGTTTCATAAGAAATACCTTGTTTGAGGTCAAGGGTTTTTCATATAGTTTCTCCAATGCCTTAATCAAACCCTCTGTCATTGTTTCCTTCAAAATGTTGAAGGCGACTAAAGTTGGGAGGCACAACCCTATTGTTCCGAGTGCCTTTCTATCGATAAGGTTCCATTCTTCATCTGTCATACCCATCGGAATCTTTGCTTTTCTACCCAATAGTAGGTATAGATATTTTTGATATAGATAATCTTCCATCTACATCTTCCACAGTGAGAAATTTTGGCCGTTAAATTTCTCGACCCTAAACTTACCATCTTCCGCCATTGCTCCCACTCGGACAAGGAACCCTTCTTTCCTACGAGTTTATCATCCAAATAGACCTTCGGCTCTGATACCAGTTGTTATAAAATAATATATTATGAAGAAATGGAACACATAAAATATTGCAGAAATATAAACACAGAAAATGCATAAAACAAGAGAGACACAGATATACGCGGTTCACCCAGTTTGGGCTACGTCCACCCCGAACAGCTAGTCCTTCCTTTCTATTATCCAGCAAAATGAAGACACACAACCTTCAGTATATCTATTGTAATATCCTCTATTTTCTCTCATAGTCTCACCTCTCTGCTTCTCACTCAAAGAATACACATCTATTACACAGACTTGATACAATGCCCTCATACAAAGAGAGGGGTTGCCTTCTAGGGAAAAAATCCCTAAACTAAACATAGGTTCTACCATCAAATCATTTGCCTAAGAACAACCCAGATTGACTATAAATTATAATACTTTTACAAGGAAATTTTACATCTATTTTTAGCTTTGGGGACGCTGCCCCCGAGCCCTCGTCGGGGGACCGCTAGCCCCCGGACCCCCGTGTGGGGACAAGTACCCTCCCTTGGAGGGGTGTACAAAATTCCTGGGGTATACATCCGGCTGAAACAAAGACCTTTGAACAATCATGCTCCACACATAATAGTTGGGGGTTTTGATCTCACTTAGAGTTGTAGACAAGCAAGTTATGCACTATGAGATGTTGTGAAGCTAACTTAAGACATTTGACAAGTTGCGGGAAGGAAAATTGGAATTGGTACTAAGTGAACATTCCTTGATTCAACTTACAACTGGTACTAAGTGAACATTCTTGATTCCACTTGACACACTCTCCTTGCACTACCATGTTGCAAGACGAAGAAGAAATGTGAAATATATATGCAACCCACTAAAGTAGTTGGAAAGGTTATTACAACATATATATGTGGTTTTTTCATGTTGCAAAAGGAGATGTTGGAACTTCGAAGGTTGACACTAGATCAGATTTTTCATGGAGTGCTAAAGAGGTGCAAGGATTTGATAAGAAGTGAATTACACAAATCTAAAAAGATGGCCATATTGGGTTAGTATTTTACTGGTTTTTGACATCCAAAATTGAAGGTGTATTTTATGCAAGTGTAGTCTAAGCGCTTGGGTGTGGGTCATATCTTATGAGTATCAGGGACTTTTGGTGTGTGTCAGTGGTGTTAGTGCATTATGTTTGATGAGCACTAGTTAGAATGTGTTCCATGAAGGAGAAAAGCCCACATGTTTCAAATGTCTTGAACATCTTCCATTGTAAGGTGTCTTATGCCCTATTTTTGAGGAGACAATTAGAACTATATTAGAGTGTGATGGGTTGTTCCATGGACTTAGCTCCACTTACATGGGTTGAGGTGTAAAGGTACACTATGAGTTGAGGAGATTCATTCGAATTCTTATCTATATAGAGTGTTTATGATATAATATTAATGATTTTTTTGGGGGGAATAGGAGAGGAAGGTACGAAATAAGAGGCATTGATGTTTGTTGTAAATCAATCAAAAGTAAGAAATAATGTCTCATATTAGAAAAAAATTCAAGTTGTCTCTTCAATAGGACTAAATTTTAGTTGAAGCTAGGGAGTTGGCCTCTCAAAAGCATTGATTGGGTATTCTAGAATTCTGAGACCTAACATATCCAGAATAGTGCCTTAGATAGATTTGTCTCAGGAAAACGTTGAAAAGGCTAAGGTGAAAATCTCCCCTTTTTAATTTGGGTTTTAAAACTTGCTTTTGAGAATGCTAAAATCAAGGCCATGATCTTGAAAGGAGGTCCTTTATTTTACCAAAACCAAATGCCAATGCTTAATCCATGGTTTGGTTCTTTCTATTTGAGTGTGCCCTTTAATGTTGAGTTCTATCTTTGGGTCTAGTTATCACTATGTTGTTTCACTTATGTGTTAAGAAGGTATTAAGGGTATAGAGTATAAGATGATTATTTTCCAATACCCTTCCCTTGAAACCCTATAAAGATTTAAATTTCCCCATTATTTTTGTCGTAATATTTCAACCACAAGCTCTTCCTATGAGGATGCCCTCCCTAGAAAAGCAAATCATGTTGAGTCAAAGGAGGGGTATACATTTCAAGTGTCTCTAGAGGTCTTGAAAAAGGTAAAGGGGGATGGATTTTACCTCCTATTGCAACTCCTTCTATTCCACCATTCGAGGTGCTAAAGGGCACTAACTTTAAGTTTCATAGGTGAAACTTAGAAATGAGAAGGTAGGTGTGATTTAGCATAGGATTGATTATTCAACAGTTGACTTTTTGGGTGAGATTTCCTAGTAACTGAAAAATATCGAAGCCTTACCACATATAGATTATGTAGATTATGGAAATGTTTTCCTAAGATTCAAATAGTCTTTCCATATTTTTTCCATGAGATCCATGAAAACTATGTTCAAGTGTCATTAACCTGTGTTAAGATATCATCCTTAATTCAAGGCACCTATAGTTCTTCAACTAGTCGTAGAGAATCCTACAAATAAGTAGGCAAGGTTTTTAATTTACAAGGTCGATATCGATTAGGTATTATCCCTCTCTTCCCAACTCTTAGATGAGGAGTATGCATAATGAGTTTATTATTGTAAAAAATTTAAAATATTGGATTATCTTGAAGTACAAGTGTTGGAAGTGGTTTCCTCAACATAACAATCTTTAAAGGAAACATATGTTTTCCAGTTAGACCCTTCTTGTCGAGGAGCCACAAAAGAGGAAGGCCTTATGGTAATTTTTAAGGGGTTGGCCTGCGCTTACTTATGTACTAACTTATTTTGTCAAATGACAAATTCAACTTTGGTTATTTTTGCAAGAAACTAAATTTATCTCTTCTCACTTGTTTATTATGTGTATTATTAATCCCATAAAAGTCTATCATGTGATAAGAAACCTCTTCTTAAAGGGTTTGGAGCAATGGCATGTCAATATATAAAATATGTTGCTTAGTTGTTTTATGGTTGTTGTTGGACACGAGTCTTGAATTGGTAACTTGTAACTTGTTAAGTGGGATAAGTTGAATTGGTCATGAGTAGCCTAAGATGAGTTAAAGTCATTTTTTAGGTGAATACAACATGGTATAGTTGTAGTAATCGTAACTTGGTCAAGTTGTTGTAGTCGAGCCAAGACTTGGTTGGGTTCCCAATTCCCAAACAAGGTAAGGGTAGCTATGAGGGAATGATAGCTAAGGAATGTCAAGGAATGACAATGTATGCTAACACATGTCAGAAAATGTTTAATGAATGTTAAGGAGTATTAAGGAGTGGAAGAACATCAGAAGGGATAACTAGGTCAAAATGCATGGAAGGGAACTAATAAGAGTGTGTGCTAAGCACTGTCAACTAAATCTAGGTGTCTCAAGGATAAAGTGTGTTAGGAGTGTTGAGTCAAGTTATAGCTTTATAATTTGATTAACATAATTCATCAACCCAGGGAAAGTAAGCTTGTGACATGTTGCACAAAATATATGTAGGTTTAACACTATGAGTGTTGATTACTAACTAATCAATCATACAAAACTAATGACTCTTTCCTGCATCAATAATTTAGCAGAAATGGCTATGAAGTGGATCACAACATCCCTCTACATCTCTTTAGTATTTCTGATGTTGATTAGGAAAAGATAAAAAAATCAAACTTATAGCAAACTCAAAAATCCACTCAACATTATAAATCAAATCTTAATTAAATGAATTTCACACATTAACATGAAACTAGTTCATTCAATCATTTGTTGCCGATATATTAGAAAGAGTACATTAGTTGTAAGAAAAAAATATTATTACCTAACAGAAATAAAATGCATAAACACTAAAATATGGGAGTTGTGAGCAAAGGGGGCCCTCCCTTACTCACAACCACTTCAAATTAGAAGAGATTTCTCAATGAAATACATAGAACATATAATATTGTATTTATCTAAAAAGTAACAGTCGAGTACAATTTGATATACATCATCAAGTGAAACCAACCTAGCAACCCCTTATCATATGAACTAGAACATAATTTATACAATTACAAAAGCCTATATATGGCTGGAAGTAAGGAAGACTACTAATCTAAGCCATCAACTAATAATCCTATTACAAAATAGCAAATTTAGCCATACTGTTTCTAATCCATGACTGAAAGCATGGATTAGACGAAATTCATTACATGGCTATAGCTTTCCTCCAAAAATCCAATGAGAGAAGGTTTATGAATCTGGGTGGTATCATTGAAAGATCTTAAATGGCCAATAAGACAACATCCATATGTGATAGATTCCCCACAAAACTCATGTTCTCGTTTAACTTAGGAATTCATGGAACATAGCTAACCATTGATTTTGCTGAAGAAAATATGGGTGGTTACAGGAAATCCATGGCTGCAGGAATTCCAAAGCATTTGCAAGAAATAGGATTGCGCACGCTGTCTACATGAAATGTGGGTTTGTTTTCGATTCAAAACAAAGATGTACAAGAAGTCAAGATAAGTTGGTATGATAATTAAATATAAGAAAATGGCTATAAGGATTGCTTAAGGTTAAGGTAAAAGACTATTTCTCATGTTAATTTGCATACCTTTAGCATACGACATCCTTTTGGAAAAAACCTAAGTATTATAACCGAAATAGGCATAATAGGGGCTAAAGATAGTTCAAAATGGGAGAGAAAAAGTCTGGAAAAGGGCGTCAAAATTGGGAAAAACCAAGCCCCAACATCTCTCCCACACCTAGATTCTTGCATACCTCTTATGCAAGAAAAAATGTTGCATCTTCCCTAAAAATAAAAATAAAAAGGAAATCATTCCTTATCTTGAGCTGCAACTACTGCAATGAACTAATCTACTACCTCTGCCAACTCGTCCAACTGGTTACCACTAAATTTTACAGGAATTTGACCCTTGTATAATTCGTTCTTATTTTTGAGATGATCAATCCTAGCTTGCTTCTTTTTCATAATTTGGGCCACTTTATGGACCCACTCCTCATGTTATTTTTGTATACACAGGTTGTTCTCTGTCAGGGTCTCATTTTCCATTGTCAATTCCCTTTCCAAAATGGTGAGCTCGGTGATGATTTCTTCCAGTTCCAACAGAGACCATCTCTTATTGGGGGTTACTTCCCCTTCCTCATGTCCTTTGAAGGATTGACAAGAGCCAAGGTCCTCCTCTACTTATTTTTCTCCTACTATGTCATTCCCACTTCCATGCAGTGGGGAGTCCTAGAAGGACATTTCTTATTCGTTGATGAACTCAGCTAACTCTATGTTTTATTTACCTTTGGGTGGACCATGATGTTTTTCCTTCTTCTTGTCTGGTTTCTCAAGAAACACTTCTGCAACTGCAGTATCCTGTATAGCTAGCTGAACAACCTGGCTTCTGGTAAATCTTTTTGTAGAGGTGGAAGTGCCATTCTTTGACTTAGGTTGTTTTTCCATAGTCTCCCGTGTCACCACCACTTCTTCATCCCTTTCTTCTTCCTTCGTCTGTACTCCAAGGGTTTGAGGCTTCTTCTTCTTTGGTTTTTCTACAAGCTTATTCTTGGTGGGCTTCAGAGAATCAATATCATCCTATCTTTCCTTTTTTACCAGTGTCCCATGAGTCAATGGCTTCTTCTTTGATTTTTCTACTGCTTTTTCTTTTGTAGATGCTAAAGGGTCAGAGTTTTTCTCTTCTTCTTTTTCCTTTATCTGTAGCCCACGTGTCCATGACTTTTTCTTTGTCTTTCTACTGGTGCTTCCTCCATGGAATATGAGGAATCAAAATCCTCATTTTTTGCAAAGTAATTTTCAGCCAAGAACTCCTCCCATGTCCTCTTCTTATCTTTCAAAACCTCCACCAGGATGATTTTCACCAGCCCATGGTGATAGATATTTTCAAGTAATTAGACAAATTTAACATCTTGTCATGAAAATGGGAAAGGAGCCAAATGTGAAACAAGAGTGCAAGCCCAAAGTGACCTTCACACATTATATATTTCTACAAGAAAAAAACCATGTTTCGATACTTACTTTTCAAGAAACCCTATGAGATTCCCTTGCTCTAGTCGGGGTTCAAATGCCCTTTACAGAGGAAAGATGTGCACAAGCCCTTGTTGAAACACGGGTTTTTAAACCAGTGTTCTTCCAGCTGTGGAATTCTGCATGCCCGTGCTACCAAACCCTCGGTCAACCTGAATTGGACATCCCCAACTTGAGCCTTATCACCATTCGAATTTCGGGTCAAATTGTTACTTCCAAATTGTGGCTGCTAAATCATTGGAAAAATGGTAGCCACCCTGCTTTTTCCAATCTTTCCTTACTGCGAGGGTCGGCTTCCAACAACTCAGGCCCTTGCAGCTCGAAGTGGAGGGAGGCATACAATTTTGACATGGTGAAAAATGGGAAGACAGGATGCATGCACTTCTTTGAAAATATCGGGTTAATATTTTGCAACAGATTCGTGCAACAAGGGAGGGATTAATATAGAAAGTTGTCAAAAAGCACGGATTTTCGAGAGACAGGTTATGATCATGATTATCATCATGATCGAGCCTACAGAAATATATCGAGAGTACGTCTATTGGTCATTTCAGAATCATGGTGATCAGGCTTGGATCTGGAGTTACAATGCACTAGGTAAGGACCACGTTTTTCCGCAAGGGTGACCATAGCCAAAAAATCATACAAATGTTAAAAATTAAGGAGTTAATTACCATTTACCTCAAGTGTCCTATCGCCAGTTGTACTTAACCATTATTACCCTCCAACGGTCTAGCCCTTTGGATGACACGTACCTGTCCTTGAGATGATAACCCACTTAATAGTTAAATCAGATGTATGACCTCATAATTCATGACCTCGACTAGTAGTTAAAATTTTTCATTGCTTTAAATAATTTAAGTTAATGCCCTATATATGGTTTTTGTTTTTCAAAAAATTAGGGTGTCACTATAGGAAATGGAACCGTGACTATTGAGCCTTCTATAGGAAATGGAAGCATGCCTTGTGGAACTTCTGCAGGAAATCGTACCATGACTTGTGGAGCTTATACAAGAAATAGGACAATGACTTTCAGAGCATGTGTAGGAAATCGAACTATCAATCAACACTTCTCCCTCATTTGTGTACACTTCACTATAGATGAATAAAGGTGTTGACGTTGAATGTGAAATGAGCTCATTGGATTACCAACCATTGAGGTCAGTTGTTAACCAATGCGAGGCCCATCACCTTTAATGGAGTGAGGACCAAGGTACCCTGATGCATCCTTCCAAGTGTCAATTAATGATCTATTGTTGAACCCCCTGTAGGATCCAGTAGCCAAGAAGACATAGTGATTCCCCATGCTACTAGTGAGATAACCTATCATTAGGGCATACAAGCTTCAAGGCATCATAAGGCTCTAACCTTGCACCTGCATAACGTGCTAATGTCGATGGGCCAAGATTTTTGGAAGGAGGGATTTAAGAAATCCCACATCAGTCCAACACAAGTAATCTAGGATTAACTGAAAACAAAATTTATCAAGAGGATCCTAAAGGGGTTACTGACCTGTAATATTAACGAGCCTAGGGCAATCCCTACTTGCCAGATTTTCATTTTACAGAGTCTGAAATACTTGGAAAAGAAGACTTCGAGGGGGCTCCTTTTCCGTAACTATTCCATTAGGCTTGGAAAAAAGAATAAACCTATACCAAATAGACATTCCTCTCATGTTTTACTGAGCATGAGGAGGAACATAGTGAGCTGATTGTGTTAGCGAGATATCAAGAATAGATAGTGGAAGGAATGACTTCTTCCCTCACCATATCCATCCCTCTTTTCTTCACAATTTCTTCCACAAATTCCTCATTGGATTGGGGTTTTTGATAAAAGTTGATTTTTTTCCCATTGACCAAGAAGGTAACATTCCCATCATCAATGGTTTTAACCTGAATAGATCCATTATCAAAATCTTTCTCAATTTCATAGGGGCCTAGCCAATGTGTGTTAAATTTTCCTTTAAAGTTCTTAAATTTTGAATCATACAAGAATCCCATTCTCCCTCTTTGAACTGCTTCTTTTTAATGTTTTTGCCATATGATTTAGCCCATTGTTGTTGAATCAAGTCATTATGATTAAAAGAATCTTGCCTAATCTCATCTAACTAATTGAGATACAAGATTCTCAGCTGCTGAGATTTTTCAAGGTCTATACCCAAATCTGTCGCCATCGTAAAAGTCACAATCTGAAATTCAATGGGCAATACAACTTTCTTTCCATACACCAATTCATACAGAGAAAATCCAGTGGTATTTATCCATGTGTTCCTGTAGGTCCACAATGCTTCAGGAAGTCATTCAGATGAATCCTTCTTATGTAATTGCACTATCTTGGTAAGGATTGTCTCCAACACCTTATTTGTTGATTCCACCTACCCATTGGCTTGTGGATGATAAAGGGTGGACTTCCAATGAGTAATATGATATTTCTACATAATTCCATGCATAAGCTTTGAAACAAACTGAGTACCTTGATTAGTGACTCTTTCCTTATGTACCCAAAATCTTACAACAATATCATAAAAAAGAAAATCTACCATTGATTTCTCTATTTCTCTAGGTAGTGCTTTGCCTCCACCCACTTCGTAACATAATAAGTACAAACTAAAATATACTTCTTACCTTTGGACATATGCTTGATGGGACCTACAAAATCAAGATCTCACCTCTCAAAAGGTTCTATAATAACCTATGGTTGCAAGGGCATCTCATCTGATTGTACAAGTCACCCCATTCTCTAGAAGTTTTCACACTTCCGGACATATTCTCTTGCATCTTTAAAAAGACTTGGCCAATAGTAAACTGAGTGAAAGATCTTGTAAGTTGTCCACTTGTCTACAAAGTGTCCTCCACATCGTTCATCATGATAGGCTCTCAAAATTTCATAGATCTCATCTTCCCTCACACACATGCGGCTAATTAAATCAGGTCTAATGAAAAAAATATCTCCCCTAATCCAAGAGTAATCAACACTTTTCCTAATAATTCTCTTTTTCTGATTAGATGAAGAGTAAGGAGACAACTTTCATGTAGAAAGGTAATTGTCCATGTCTGCATACCAAGTTTTTTTAATAGAAATATCAAACAAATTTTCATCAGGAAATCTATCATTAACAGGAATAGCCTCACCCACATGGTTGAGTATAGAAGAGAAATCAGCTACCTAATTTTCCTTTCCAGGCCTATCTAACAAATTCCAACAGCAAGAAAAGCCACCTAGTAATCCTGCCATTAGTAATTGGTTTATTCATGAGATATTGAATGGTAGAGTGATCAAAGTGTACAAAAACTTCATATCCTGTGATGTAATCTCTAAACTTATTAATAGCGTCAATCACAAAAAGAAATTGTTTTTTAGTTACCATGTAATTTAGTTCTGTAGGAGTTAAATTTTTACTAACATAATAAATAGCATGGGTTACAGGATCCTCCTTTTGTCCCAGTACTGCTCCTATGGCTGAATTCAGAGGCATCAGTGGAAATATGAAAGGAAATTTCCAATCTTGCCATCTCAATGCTCCTGCTGAAGAAAGTTTTTCATTGAGTGTATCAAATGCAGCTTGACACTCATCATCCTAATGGAATTCAACTTCTTTACTCAATAATTTAAATAATGGAGAGGCTATCTTTGTGAAATTTTCAACAAACCTTCTATAGTAGTCTACATGTCTAAGGAAACTTTGGACTCCCTTCTGATTGCTTGGTGGGGGCAGCTTTGTAATGACTTCAATCTTTGTTGGATCAACTTTAATTCTTGCACCATAAACATGATGACCCAAAACAATACCTTCATTCAAAATCATAAAACATTTTCATTACTTAATGAGAGATTAGTGTCTCTACATCTCTACAAGACTTTCTCAAGATTATGTAAATCTTCTTAGGAAGTATCACCCATCCGTATAAAATCATCCATATAAACCTCTATGCAATCATGCAAAATATCAGAGAAAATACCAAGGATCACCCACTGGAATGTGGTAGGTGTGTTTCCTAGACCAAATGGTAATACCATATATGCATATGTTTCCCAGGGATATGTGAATGCCATATTTTCCTAGTCTTCTAAAGCTATCAATATCTTATTGTACCCACTAAACCCATTTATGAAGGAAAATATTTTTTTCCTACTAAAGTGTCCAACACTTGGTCTATTAACTTAGACAAGGGAAAGTGATCTTTTAAGGTAGCCTTATTTAGTTCCCTGTAATCCACACACTTGCCATTTACCACTCTTCTCGGGGACAATAACCAACTGAGATGCCCACTGGCTATCCGAGATAGGATAGATCAACCCTACATTTAACAATTTATGTAATTCATCTTTCACAATTTCCGTTAAAGCGGAGTTCATCCTCCTATCTGGTTCTCTCATAGGCATAGCTTTATCTTCTATATAAATATGATGAATGCATGTGTCTAGGTGAATTCCTCTCATATCTATGTATTCTCAAGAAAAAGTATTTGAAAATTTTTTCAACACTTAAATTAACTGTTTTTCCTATTCAGGGGTTAAGGTAGAATTAATATTCAAAGGTTTTTTAGGAAAAATTTCAACTACCTTACTCCCCCATTCCATCATGGAACATGAAGGAAATGCAGATAATAAGGCTGAATGTAGTTCAATTGCTTTACTATGCTCATGAAAATCCATAGATTAGTAATGAAATCTAAATAATGGCTAGACTTCCCTTCTTCTTCCTACAAAAAATCAGGATTAAAAATACAACAATTTATCAAATTTTCTTTCAGGCTCATGGGTTGGGCAATTGTCAAAATTGGTTGGCTACATTCTAAATCATGCTGCTCTTCTTCAACCTAATGTGTATTTTTTAATCTTAAGAGAGGTTGAACATGGGGATACAAAATAATGTGTTTTTTTCAACCCTATGAGTGATGGTCATGTTTCCAAACCTACACCTTATATAATCATTTGCCATGGGTAACCACAGTCTCCCCAAGATCAAAGGATTCCCTGCTATGTTGGTTTTGGGTTGAAGAATGTAAAAAAATGCAAGGTACTTCCAAGAATCTAATGAGATAGCAATGTCTTCTAGTACCTCCTCTTGCTTCACCTTAGACCTATCAGTTATCTCTAACATGGTAGGAGTAGGCAATAAGCCAAAGTTTCATATTCTAGAGAAGGTATCCATATTCATCACATTAATAGCCACACCCAAATAAATTAAAGTTTTTTTATAGGTTGTCCATTGATAAAGCTGGTAACCATAGGGATTCCAAGGTCTGCATATTTTTTAGTAACAAATCCAGTAGACATTAAACTTGCAAGCTTTGCACCTACTTGAATTCTAGGGACTTATCTCTTTGTTTTCCTCATCTCTTGGTACATAGCTCCCTTACTGTTTTGGCATAGATCGGGATATCTTTAATTTCTTGCTTCAAAGAGATCTTAATGCGTACATTTCTTTGTTTAGACACAAGATCAAACTCAGGTTGGTTTAGTTTCATTTCCATCGTCTCTGGAAAAGGAGGCTCGATTGTATGGGATGAGGAAGGTTCTTATGGCCTTGAAGTGGGTTATTCTCCTAGTTCAGGTGTGGTTTCAACTTCAGGCATTTCTAGATTATCTTCCTCTACAATCTCTTCAATTATTCCAGGCTGAGTCACCACTTTTCTAGACCTAAGATGTATTTCCTGTAGTGACAGAGGAAATTCCTGTAACACAGGAATGAAAATTTCCTGCAGTGATTGTGGTGTAATATAGTAGGTAGGAAAAGTGGGATAAGTGACCAATCCAATGTTGGGAGAAGATTGGATGGTTTTGTTATTGAGGTTAGACACTCGCTGGGTAGGAAGTTGCATAGGATGAGGTTCATTTGGTCGGGTAGGCAACTAAAGTCACTGTTATTGAGGTTGAATAATTTTATGTTGTGTGGGCTGCAATGGATAAAAGTTTTGAGAAGGAAAATTCTGAGTGGTAGGCTAAGAAAAGTTCCCCTACCAATGCTGTTGTGGAGGCCAAGGCTTCCAGGACATTGGAATATTCCACATCTGATTTTGAGTTTAAGGAACCTGATAATGTGACTGATTCATATCTTCAGCAAGTGGTTTCTAGGGTCTTTGAGGTGCCATTTCATAAGTGCATTGACAACTCCTTGATCTTCTAGGTATGCTTCTTTAATTTTAGGAAGTGAGGGACATTGATTAGTGGAATTCTCCGCTTCACAGATTCGGCATACCTCTATACCATTTGCAAGGCATTCCCTCAACTCATGCTTCTCCCTACATTTCGAATAGAACATTGTTAGGGATTTCTCTAGTTCCTCCTATTTTTCCTATTTCTTCTTAGCCTCCAAAACATCCAATTGAAGAGATAACGTGTTAAGAATATCGGTTTAAAATTTTCAAATAAATTACCCATTTCCGCTCTAGTTACTCTAGCTCCAAAAATTGACTTGACAAGCTTGGAAGAAGTATCTCTTGTTCCTCCTCCAACTTTAGAATTTCCTCTTGAATATCACCAACATATCTCACATACCTCATCATATCCTTGTTGAAGATAATGGAGAATATCCCAGAATAGGTAAAGTTGGTTCACGTAACCTCAGGATAGGAGTTAGTTTCTATTGCAGGATGTTGTTCTAACTTCCCTAAAACCATGTTTTGTATTTAATGTGTAATGTGCATGAACAATGTAGAGTGTTCTGCAGAGCTAGAATCTCCTGGCTCAGACTCTCTTTTGTAGACTTGACCAGTGGGTTTTATTATTTTAATACAAACATTTCCATTTTTATCATGGTATTAGAGCGTCAGGGCTGAGGAACCTGTGCACTAGCTGGTGGCTGGTTCTTTGAATCAGGATCATCGCAGTTGTGAGGAGGATAACTACGACGAATCCAAAATCATTGCAGGTTGTGAGTGTACCTCTGCAACAAGTGCACTATAGACCCTTCATGCATATTTTTACCTTTTCCATCGTAGGTATTTCGTGTTTGTATATCTGGGATGATGTCACATAAAAGACAGAAATATCTACGATGATCATGTAAATCAAAGAAGATGCATGGGGAAGCCAAGAACAAGGCTGTAGCTGGCAATAGAAGGTTTTTTGGAGGCAAAGAAGGAAGCAACAGTGATCTAAGGGTGTGCTGCGAAGAACAATGATCTATATCTGTCATAGGTCTGGGGTAAATTTAACATATTTTACCTGTTGAATTTTTTTTCTTTCTAAATCACCAAGATGAATAACAATATGTTTGAAGCATGCTTGAATGAGCATAACAGGCTCGATGGTTCCAATTATGCAAATTGGAAATTCAAGATGTAGGCTCTGTTAGAAGTGCAGAGTACTTGGACAATTGTGAATGGGGACGAGCTGAGAACTATGGCTGGATCAACATCGATCCCAGATTGGGAGAAGTGAGAAGGTAGAGCAAGGACATTGTTGATGATGTCAGTGAAAGACTGCATCGTACCTCACATTAGAGAATGTAAGACAAAGAACGAGATCTGGGGAATTCTGAAGGATTTGTATGAGATCAGGAATTCAAATCATCTTCTTCTCCTCAAGAGTAAGATCCTATCCTTGAAGATGGAGGAGAATGAAACAATTGCTTCATTCGTAGAAAGGATCAAGGATCTAAAGAACAAATTGTCAGACATTAGTCATATAGTTGACAATATAGATCTTGTAACCATTACATGAATGGTGTCACTAATGATTACCAAATGTTCATCACTAACATAAATGCCAAAGAGAAGATCCTGAAATTTGAAGAGCTAACAGGAATACTAATGCAGGAAGAAGAAAGAAGATCATATTTGAAGCCCCAGGATGTCGATCTTGCATTAATGGTGAAGAAAAACTTCTTCAAAGGGAAAGGAAGTCCAAAACATCAAAACGGAGCAAACTCACACAAAAAACCAAATCAGACCCAAGGTATGCATCCCAATAGAAACTACACTGGAACTAAATGTTTTTATTGTGGAAAATTGGATCATATTGCCAACAACTATAGGAACAATAAATATCATGAAAAACAACAAAAGTGAAAAAGACATGCAGGTCATCTTGTGAATGGTGATCAGGTGTAGAATTTCAGATTTTTCATGGTAGATTGTGATGAAAATGTTGATGCAGACATCTACTACATATATTCAAGAGTTTCAACGCATATGACAGGGAACAAGCATTGGCTCGAAGATTTTAAAGAAATCGATGAAGGCATGCAGATTTACCTAGGTGATGACAAAAGTCATCAAATCAAAGGATGTGGGAAAGTTTCTGTCATTCTACCTAATGGTAATATCAAAAAAAATTATAATGTTATTTATGTGCCTGGTATAACAAAGAACTTCATTTCTGTATCCATGATTATAGATAAAGATTTTAAAGTTGAATTCTTTAAATCTAATTGTTTTATTAAATATCTTCTAGATGGCATGAACACAATTGCTACAAGAATCTGAACATGAGGTCTGTACAAGTTGGATGTGGAACCTGCACTAGTTCAAGCATTGACAATAGCAAACCCGACTACAGAATAGCTTTGGCATCAAAGATTTGGCCACGTCAACTATAATGATTAGATGTTACTATAAAAGAAGGAAATGTTAAGATATCTTCCTACGCTAAAGTAAGTACATAATGATTATGATGCATGTACACTAGGAAAAATGCATAGAGAAGAGTTCCCTATTCAAGTAGAATAGAAACAGAGGGATATACTTGAATTAGTGCACACAGACCTTTGTGGACGCATGTAGACAAAATAAATAGGAGGTGCACTGTATTTCCTTTTGTTTATGGATGACTGCACTGAGTTTTCTTGGGTGTATTGATTAAGTAAGAAGAGAAAACATTTGAATACTTTAAGCAGTTTAAAAATATGATTGAAAGACAAACAGGGAAACAGATAAAAATTCTTCATTCTGATCAAGGGGGAGAATACAGGAAGGATGAGCTTATCAGATATTGTGAAGATCATGGAATTTTGTAGTAGTTCACAATACCCCATACTCCACAGCAGAATGGAGTAACATAAAGAAAGAATAGAACACTGGTGGAATGTGCTAAAAGTATGCTTAAAGGTAAAAATCTTTCGAATGGTTTTTTAGCCGAAGCAGTGAATACTGCAGTTTATTTGAAAAATAGGAGTCTTACAAAAAGTCTTGAGTCTAAAACCCCTTTTGAAGCATTATATGGATATAATCTTGTAGTAAAACACTTAAGAATATTTGAATCTAAAGCATTTTCCAACATTCCAAAGGAAGATAGAAGAAAATTAGACTAAAAAGCCATCAGATGTACTTTTTGGTATTGTTTGTCATATAAAGCATACAGATTAGTTAATCCCTCTATTCACGAGATTTTTGTTAGTATAGATGTTAAATTCCATGAGTAGTATAATGAAGAACCTAATGAGCACTGTGAGGAATGGGACATTCCATTGTGGAAGAAGAAGCAGAGAACAAGCTGGTTCAGTAGCAGACAAAGGCAGAGGATGAACAACAATAGCAAAAGCAACAATAGTATTAGTAGGAAGAAATAAATGATGGTCAAATAAGGTTTGAAACCACCACCCCACCAGTCAGGAGATCAAGTAGGAAAGCTCAAATGCCTGCAAGATATAGGCAAAATGCTTTTATAACTAGTATGATGAATGTGGTTGAACCATCTAGTTATAAAGAAGCAAATTAATGTAGTGAATGGAAAACACACATGGAAAAGGAATATGATTCAATAATCAGAAATAACACTTGAGAATTGGTGACTTCCTAGAGGAAAATAGACCGTAGGTTTTAAATGGTTATGTAAACTGAAGATTAATGCAAATGGAATCATAGAAAAACTAAAAGCTAGGTTGGTAGCAAAGTGGTACTCACAAAAAGAAGGGATAAACAATGAAGAAACCTTCGCCCCTGTAAATAAATTGAACACTATCAGAATGTTAATCACCTTAGCTACTAAGAAACATTGGATGATGCACCAACTAGATGTAAAGTCTACATTTTTTAATGGAGAACTAAAAGAAGAGGTCTATCTAGAGCAACTGGAAGGGTTTATCTAGAAAGGAAAAGAAAATTTAGTCTGTAGATTGAGGAAAGCACTTTATGGACTAAAACAAGCTCTCAGGTCATGGTATGAAAATATTGATTCATTTTTTCTACAAGCTGGCTATAATAGAAGTAAGAATGGCCCTAATCTTTACACCATAAAAGATGAACGAGGGTGCATAGTGTTGATTTCATTATATGTAGATGATTTTATAATTACAGGTGATGCTACATATCTAATTGATGAAATCAAGCAACAGATGTCACAAGTGTTTGAAATGAAGCACCTCGGTGAACTCAGATACTGGTTAGGTCTTGAAATCTGGAGAGGTTCAGGTCAAACATTTTTGTCCCAAGCAAAGTATGTTTGAAGTCTGTTAGAAAAGTTTAGAATGGATCAGTGTAAGCCTATTGTGGTACCATTACAACAGAACATCAAATTGGAGTGTGAGGATGTCTGAAAAGTGACAGATGCTACACTTTACAGACAACTAGTTGGGATTATAATCTACCTAACCACCACTAGACTTGATTTGGCTTATGCAGTCAGCGTACTAATCCAATTTATGTCCTAAGCCACTTGAAAGCCACTGGAATGTAGCAAAGAGTGTTTTGAGGTGTCTACAAGGTATTGTAGATTACAGTATTATTTACACTAACTCTTCTAATGTTAGATTGACAAGATATGTAGATTCAGATTGGGCTGGAAATGTAGATGATTGTAGATCTATAACAGGTTATGCATTTAGCCTTAGATTCGGGGTGATCACATGGAGCAATAAAAAGCAGAACATAGTCTCCTTGTCCTCAGCAGAAGTAGAGTATCAAGCCATGTGTGCAGCAATGTGTGAGGTAGCTTGGTTGCGGAGACTTCTCCAGGATGTTGGGGAAGAACAGACAGATGCCACAGCAAGCAGATGTTACAATCAGAGTCCAATCAAACTTGCTAATAATCCAGTGTTTCACAAAAACGCTAAACATATTGATACACAATTCCACTTTGTTAGGGATAAAGTGCAATCTAAAGAAATCCATTTGGAATATTGTAATACATGTGATAATGTTGTAGACATTTTCACTGATCCTCTTGGAAAATTTAAGTTTCAAATGTTTAGGGAGATGTTAGGCGTATTTGTGAACCCATTCTCCATTAAGGGGGAGTGTTGAAGATAATGGAGAATATCCTAGAATAGGTAGAGTTGGTTCATGTAGCCTCAGGATAGGAATTAGTTTCTATTGCTTAGGATGTTGTTCTAACTTCCCTAAAACCATGTTTTCTATTTAATGTGTAATGTGCATGAAAAATGTAGAGTGTTCTGCAGAGCCAGACTCTCCTAGTTCAAACTCTCTTTTGTAGAGTTGACCAGTGGGTTTTATTCTTTTAATACAAACATTGCCATTTTTATCAAGCCCAACTTTGATATGTCACCTCCTCCCATTAAGTTCAAAACCTCTATAGATTTTGGTCTGATTTCTCTAAGGAAAATTATTCTTTTAGTATCCTTGCTTAGTTGATTAATTTTGGATTGGTAGATTATACTGAAATCTCTCTACTAAGTACTCAAGACTCTCCCCCTCCTTCCAAGTCATGCCAAAACTTTCTTCTCTGAGGTCCCTAGTCTTGCAATAATCTTGTTATTTCTTCAAGAATACATTTTTTCATTTCCTCCCAAGTTGTAATGGAGTTTGAAGCCAACCCCATAAATGACTGTAGAGTTGCATCCTTCAATGTTGTAGGAAACAACTTCAGCTTATGAGCATTAGAAGAATAGTCATAGCTCCTACATAACACATCGAACTTGAACCAAAAGGCATTAGGATATTCACTTGGAACCCCACAAAAGTTAGACAAGGCTGAAGGAGGAATATTCTTCATCTGAGTAGCTCCACCAGCCTCCCTAATAGGGAATTCGAATGTGACCAGTTCTTCTTCCTTCTCATCGCATCCATCTATGTGACTAATACCCTCTTCATAAGCCATTCCACACCAAAAGGAAGTGGGGCCTTTTTAAACTACATATTCTATGGAACCAATGGTTTGAAATTTTGTTTCTTGAGTAGGATTGCCAAGGAATTCCTTTTCAGATTGACCACTAAGCAAAGATGTTCTTTTCCTTGCGAGAGGAGATTAAAAATGGGCAGAAACAAAAGATTTTCTTGTAGAAGTTGCTACTATAGAAGTAGGAATATGTTCTAGGTTCTTTTTAGGACCATAGACCTCCAATCCGAACTCTTCCTCCCTTGCTACCTTATATCTTGCAGACTTTGTTTTCCTTGCCAGTGTATTAGTAAATGAAGTGGTGCTCACACCACCACAAAAGAAATTTGTAGATGTTGGACCCTATCATCTACTATGCAAACAAATTCAAAAAAAAATTACTTATCAAACAATCAAGACATGGCTTTGGCGAATTTCTGACCTCCTCAGGTCCGTAGGCTTTTCCCTTCATCTTACCACTTCGACTCCCCTAGTCTTGAAAATTCCAAACAATGCATGTAATACAAAAACACTTCATTATTATCCCTTAGCACCTCCTAGGAAATGGCACCAAAATGTTGAGTCAAATTATAACTTTATAATTTGATTAACATAAATCATCAACCCAGGGCAGGTAAGCTTTTAAGATGATGTGCAAAATATGTGTAGGCTTAACACTGTGAGTGTTGATTAATCTAACTAATCAATCATGCAAAACTACTGACTCAATCCTCCATCAATCATTTAGTAGCAAAGGCTATGGAGTGGATCACAACATCCCTCTAAAGCTCTTTAGTATTGCTCATGTTGATTAGGAAAAGATACAAAAAATGAAACTTACAGCAAACTCATAAATTCACTTGACATTATAAATCAAATCTTAATTAAATGAATTCCACACATTAACATGAAACTACTTCATTCAATCATTTTCTATCGATACATCAGAAAGATTACATTAGTTGTAAGAACAAATTATTATTACATAAGAGAAATAAAATGCATAAACACTAAACTATGGGAGTTGTGAGAAAAGGGAGCCCTCCCTTCCTCACAACCCCTTCAAATTAGAAGAGCTTTCTCAACGAAACAGACAAAACATATAATATTGTGTTAATCTGAAAAGTAACAATTGAGTACAATCAGATATACAATATCATCTGAAGCCAACCTAGAAACCCTCTATCATATAAACTGGAATAGAATTTATACAATTACAAAAACCCATAAATGGGTCGAAGTAAGGAAGACTACTAATCTAAGACATCGGCTAACAATACTATTACAAAATATCAAATTTATCCATACAGGGTCTAATCCATGACTGAAAGCATGGATTAGACGAAATTTGTTACATGGATGTAGCTTTCCTCCAAATGGCCAACAAGAGAAGGTTTATGAATCTGGGCAGTATCATTGGCAGATTTGAAATGGCCAATAGGATAGCATCCATATGTGATAGGTTCCCCATAAAACCCATGTTCCCATTTTACTTAGAAATTCATGTAACATAGCTAACCACTGATTTTGTTGCGGGAAATCTGGGCAGCTATAGGAAATCTGCGGTCGCAGGAATTCTAGAATGTTTGTAGGAAATAGGATCGCACAAGCTCTCTGCAGGAAATGCAAGCCTGTTTTTGAATCAAAACAAATCTACACAAGAACTCTATATTAGTTGGCATGATAATTAAATAAAGAATAGCTATCTACAAGGAATGCTTAAGGTTAAGGTAAAAGACACTTTTTCATGTTAATTTGCATATCTTCATAATACAACACCCTTTTGGAAAAAACGTAAGTAATATAACCGAATAGGCATAATAGGGGTTAAAGATAGTTCAAAATGGGAGAAGAAAAGTCTGGAAAAGGGTGTCAAAATTGGGAAAAACAAAGCACCAACAAGGAGAAGGTCAAAATAAGACTTGTAGGAGGCAATCCCATAATTACAATAAGGGGCTAGAAAACACGATTTCAGACAAAGTGAGGCTTTGGGTTGGGCACAACATTGTTTTTCCAATGACTTGGTTGGGTTTCCAAATCACACAAAATTAAGCTACCTATGAGGGAATGATAAGTAAGGAGTGCGAAGGTGTGCCAAGGAATGCCAATAAGTCCCAGGCTCTAGGGTATGACACGAACACATTCTAGGGAGTGTGAGGGCCAAGTGTCAGGGAAACACAAGAGAGCATTAGTTTCAAAAGCATGGAAATGAAGTGTCAGCAAGTTCCAGATGTGCTAAGGAGGGAGTGACAAGGCATGATAGGCTATGCGAAGGAATTATAAAGTGCTACAGAAGCATATCAAGACGTGCCAAGTGCAAATGTGTGCCAATACGTGCTAATAAGTATTAGGGAGTGCCAAGGAAACACAAGGGAGAAATAGGTCAAAATGCATGGAAATGAATGAATAAGAGTGTAGGAGAGGGAGTTTCAGCAAGTTCCAAGTGTGCTAAGGATGAAGTAACATAGTATGCTATGCAACACTAAGTCATGCTAGAGTGATAGGGTGGCATGAAACCAACATGCGTTAGGTGCCAGGGTGTGCCACCACATGCTAGGAAGTGTTAGGGAGTGTCAGGGAAACATAAAGGAGAACTAGGTCAAATTAATGCATGGAAATGAATGAATAATAGTTTGTGACAAGAAGTGTCAGTGATTTCCAAGTGTGCTAAGGAGGGAGTGGTGTATTAAGGTAATATTTATTTAATAATTCCCATGAGGTAGTAGAGTCTCAAATCAATAATTGTAGGCAGTCTCATTAAAGGAGGTCTACTAGTTAGTGGTTGAGGCCCCACTAAGAGAATTCCACTAAGTGGTTAGGGTTTTAGTCAATTAGAAATTATATATTATTAGTAGAAGCTATGTAAGAAATTTCCATGTGAATATTATTATATTTGGAGCTCTACTTATGTTGGGGGTTCCCCCTCTAGGATGCAATTGAACATTGCACTGCATTCTAAATATTAATAAAGGTTTTCTTACTATATTTATCTCCCAATTTTTATTTTGTTTACTTCTTGAAATTATATTTATGTCTATTTTTCTCTAACTATTATATTTCAACAAAGAAGAACCACCAAAAGTGGTATCATATCATAAAACATGTATATATGATGTTTTCTTCCACATATCCTTAGGAAAATTGGAAGCCCTGTAGGAGCACTTAAAACCGACATAACATAATCATACCATCCATATTGTTGGCATCACTTTCTTGGACACCCTTTTAATCTTTGTTGGTGTACACTCAAGTAGTATCCCATCAAAAAACACTTGTAGGTAGAATTTTCTTCTGCATGTCCTTAAGGATAGTGGAAGACCCTAAAGAATACTTGAAATTAACATAACATAATTCTATCAACCACCTTGTTATAATACATAAAGTAAAACATCAAAGGAGATCAATATTTCATACCAAGGAATTGAGTAGTATAACTAAGGGTACTATTTGTATTCCTTAGTTAGTGCCATGGAATATTTGACTAAATATTATTATAAAAACTCTTTGGTATATCAAAGAGCTAGAAATTGATGCTTCTTTTCCCCTAAGACCCTAAAAACCATATATTCTCTTTGCAAACCTTAGTCTCGATAAAACAACCAACAAATTTACTACATAGTTTACAATGTCATGAATTTGAGAATTCCACGAATTCAATGAAACTCCAAACAATTTTTTAGAAAAAGAAATGCCTAGCTCAAAAGACTCCATGTGTGGTATTGATCATCGTGATTTCACTCTCTAGTAAATATTTTTTGGTGGGCTCACCAATATAATTTATTTTGATCCCTCTCCATAGATTTCTTTTAGGGCATGGATTATGTTCGGCTATATCTTACACAATCCTTCTAATGGTCGTGTGGTTCCATGACAAACACCTAGGAAATGTCATCCATAGAGGACACAAAGTAAATGGTTCAATACCTCTCATAGTACATTAGCACTCTCACCTAGTCACTTAGTATACCATAGACCAACATGCCTTCCCTCACTATGCAAGTTGGCCTCTACTTTGAAAGATTAGGATTGGAGGGTAAGCATGACGAGGGTGTATTTTTCTAAGGATGAGTCTATCATAAGGATAATAACTTTAATGAGAAATAAAATAACAATATTGACCACTCACTTCTTACCATTCCCACACCATAAAACAAACCCTAAAAATGTCATTCCTAAAATACCTTGTGTAGTTTCCTAATGTCATTGAGGTAGAATCTTAGAATTACTTATGTCACTAATGGTGCAATCATTTTTTCATTCTCTTAAATGAACTCTTTATGTACATGCACCCCATCAAACATAAATAATCGAGTCAAAATGAATGGAAATGAGTGAATAAGAGGGTGTCTCGGGGAGTGTCAGTAAGTGCTAGGCATGCCAAGGAGGGAGTGACATGGCATGTTAGGCAGTGCCAAGGCATGCTAGGGAATGATAGAGCATGTCGAGAAGAGTCAAGGTGTGCTAACATGTGACAGATAGTGCCAAGGCATGCCAAGACATGCCATGTGTTAAGGCATGACCAGATGTGTCAGGTGTTATGGTATGAAAATGTGTGTCAAGGAGTGTTAGGGAAGCAAAAGGGAAAACCAAGTTAAAATGAAGAGAAATGAACACATAAGAGGGTTAATAAGTCAGGAACTTACATTTTTAAGAGGGGCATGCTAGGAATACTAGCACTAGTGCCAATACATGCCATGTTCCAAGTGCTAGTGTGTCTTATGTGCCAAATCATCCTCTATTACTTATCTCTTAATTGTGAATAATTGATCCAAAATAAATTTTATCTTAAAGCATGCTAAGGCATTCTAGGGAATTCCAACGCATGCCAAGAATTATTAGGTTACACCAAGTACTAAGAGCTAATAAGTTCCATGGAGTGGTATGGCATGTCAGGGAGTGATAAGGTCTGACAAAGACTGTCAATGCATGGTAGGGAGTGCTAGCCTAGAGTGCAAGGGAATCACAAGGGAGCACTAGGTCAAAATGTGTATAAATGAATCAATAAGAGTGTGTTCTAGGGAGTCTCATTGAGTTCCAAGTGTTTCAAGTATTGAGTATCCTATGAGAAGTTCAAAATAGGAATGATAAGAGGCTAGTATGTGGTTGCAACAAGGAGCTAGACAAAACATTTTCAGAAAAAGGGAGACTTTGGGTTGGGCACAACATTATTTTTTCAATGACTTGGTTGGGTTTTCAAGTCGTAAAAAATGTAAGGTTATCTATAAGGGCATGATATCTAGGGAGTGTCAATGTGTGTTAGGGAGTGCCATGGAAACACATGGGAGAACTAGTTCAAAATGCATGGAAATGAATAAATAAGAATGTGGGATAGGGAGTTTCAATGAGTTTCAGGTGTGCTAAGGAGGGAGTGACAAGGTTATATGCTAGGAAGTACCAAGTCATGTTAGAGTAGGGCATGTTAGGGAGTGGTAGGGTGTTCTAAGGAGTGCCTATTCATGCCAATGAATGCAACATGTGTTAGCACATGCCACATAGTGCTAAGGTATTGTTAAACATGCAAGGTTATATGTCATGTCAAGATGTAAACTATGTTTCTTATTTGTTTTACAACCACGATTGGACGTAAGCCTTGAATTGATAACTTGTAACTTGCTAAGTTGGATAAGTTAAAATTGGACATGAATAGCCTAAGATGAGTTATAGTCAGTTCTTAGGTGAACACTGCATAGTCTAGTGGTAGTAATCGTAACATGGTCAAGTTGTTGTAGTCAACGAAGGACTTGGTTAGGTTCCCAAGTCCCAAATAAAGTGAGAGTAGCTTTGAGGGTATGATGGTTAAGGAGTTCTAGGGCATGTGAAGGAAGGAAAAAGCATGATAAAATATGCTAGATATTTTCAATGCATACTGAGGAGTGTTATGGACTTCCATGCCATCACAAGGGAGAAATAGGTCAAAATGCATGGAAATGAATGAATAAGAGTGTGTTCCAAGTGGTAGTGAAATCTAGGTGTCCCAAGGATGAAGTGTGTGGGGAGAAGTTAATAATAGTAATTGTAGAAGGAAATCCTATGGTTTTGATAAGGGAGTAGACAAAGTAGTTTCAAACAAAGGGAGACATTGGGTTGGGCACAACATGATTTTCCCAATTCCTTGGTTATTTTCCAAAGTATTAAAAAAGGTAATGCTATCTATCAAGGCATGACAACTATGGAGTGCCAAGTTGTGCCAAAGAATGATAAGAAGTACTAGCACATGCTAGATATTTCTAAGGCATGTTCGGTGAACCAATACATGCAAAGTGCTAAGGCCTACAAAGATGTTCCAGGTGTCAGGGTGTGGCATGAATGCATTTTAGGGAGTGTTTAGGCCAGGTGCCAGGGAAACACAAGCGAGTACTAGTTTCAAATTAATGGAAATGAAGTGTCAACAAGTTACAAGTGTGCTAAGGATGAAGTAAAAAGAAATGCTAGATAGTTCCAAGACATGTTAGAGTGTTAGGTAAGCATACCAAGATGTTCCAACTGCTAAGGTGTGCCAATGTATTCTGAGTGTTAAGGAGTGCCCGGGAAACACAAAGGAGCACTAGGTCAAAATTCATGGAAATGAACAAATAAGAGTGTGTGACAGGGAGTGTCAATGAGTTGAAAGTGTGTTAAGGAGGGAGTGACATGGTATTCTATGCATCCATGTCATTCTAGAATGCCATAGAATCATTGAGCTAAGATGTGCCAAGTGGTAGGGGTGTGAAAACATGTGCTAGGAAGTGTTAGGGAGTTCAAGGAAAAAAAGATATTACTAGGTCAAAATAATGCATGCAAATGAACAATTAACATTTTATACCAGGAAGCGTCAATGAGATACAGATGTGCTAAGGAGGGAGTGACAAGGTATGTTAGGTAGTGCTAAGGCATGCTAGGATGTGTGAAGACATGCTAGATGCTAGGGAAACATGCCAATATGTGTCAGGTGCTAGGGTGTGCCAATGATTTCAAGGGAGTGTTATCAAATGCCAGGGAAACACAAGGGAGGACTAGTTTCAAATGCATGTAAATGAGTGAATAAGAATGTGTGACAGGGAGTGTCAATGAGTTCTAGTTATGCCAAGGAGTGTTAGGGAGTGCTAAGGGAACACAAGGGAGCACTAGGTCATAATGCATGGAAATGAATGGATAAGAGTGTGTGACAGGGAGTGTCAATGAGTTACAAATGCGCTAAGGAGGAGTGAAGAGGCATGATTGGAAGTACTAAGAAAAGATAGAGTGCTAGGGTAGCATGCAGTGAAGATGTCCCAATGTGTGAAAGGAATTGTTAGCTGGGAGTTCCAAGGAAACATAAGGGAGCACTACGTCAAAATGCATGCAAACGAACAAATGAGAGTTTATGATTGGAAATGTCAGTGAGTTTTAGGTGTGCTAAGGAGGGAGTGACAAGGTATGCTAGGTAGTGTTAAGGCATGCTAGAGGCAAGGGAAACATGCCAAGATTTCCTTGGTGCTAGGGTGTACTAACATCTACCAAGGAGTGTTAAGGAGTGCTAGGGAAACACAAGGGAGAACTAGGTCAAAATGAACGGAAATGAATGAATAAGAATTTGTGATCGAGAGTGTCAGTGAGATCTCAGTCTGCTCAGAAGAGAGTGACAATATACTCTAGGTGGTGCCAAGGAATGATAGAATGTTAGGGTGACACGCAAAGATGTGTCAGGTTCCAGGGTGTGCCAATGCATGTTAGGGAATGTCGGGGAAACATAAGGAATAACTAGTTCAAAATGCATGGAAATGAATGAACAAGAGTGTGTGACAAGGAGCGTTAATGAGTTCTAGGTGTGTTAAGGAGGGAATGACAAGGTTATTTGCTAAGTAGTTCCAAGATATGCTGAACTACCAAGGTGTGTCAGGTAGTGCTAGGGTGTTCTATGGAGTGTCAAATAATTCCAAGCAATGTAGGGAATGCTAATACATGCCACATAGTGCCAAGGCATTCTAAGACATACCAGGTGTTATGGCATGATAATATGTAAACTGTGTTTCTTAGTTTTTTGATGCACACGGTTGGATGTGATGAGCCTAGTCCTGGTGGCTTGTTAAGTGAGATGAGTCGAGATTGGAAATGAGTAGCCTAATATGAGTTACATGTTGTTCTTAGCTAAATGGTGCATATGCTGAATTTCCATAGCACATGATAACTTGGGTTTGGTCTTAGAATATTTGATGCAAACACACTCAAGTTCCACAACGCATATACTTTGCACAAGAAAATATACATACATCATGGAATCAACTAGTGCACATGATAGATTTTAAATTTTTCAAACCCTTGTTCATTATATCATAAACTATAATATAACATGGTAGAGCTCTTGGACTATGGAGTGTAGCCCTTTAGAAGCACATTGATACAAGAAATACAACTAGGAATTAGTGTTATTCCTTTGAAAAACAATATACCTTGAACAAGACAACACTTGACCTACTTGTTGATGGACACAAACAACCCTTTCAGTCCATGTGTCCTGAACACATTTGGCAGGTCCTCTTGCCTTGTTAGGTCCCTATAATACTAGTGATTAGCCCATTACTATTGTCATTCTATCCATTATTGTTATTGTTGTGCCCCTATTATTCCCATATTGTTATTATTGTGCCCCATAGAAGCCCACTATTTCTATTTTTGTGCCCTTATATTATTATTGTTAGGTCGACTTTGGTTATATTGTGACCCCTTAGACTCCTATATAGAAAGGAGGTTTTGTCATTTGTATCATCCAAGAATTATTCATTTGTGTAATGTAAAAGAGGTTTCCCCCTCAAAGAGGTTAAATTCTAAGGTGTTGATCTTTCTTTCCTATCTTTCTGTGAGTTGGTTTCATAACATTTTGTATCAGAGTTTGGATTCTAGGGTTTCACTGCTCCAAACATGTCATCATGGAATTTCCGCTATAAATTTATTTCTGTATCGTTTTAGAAGAGAAGAAAAAACCCATTTGAGTAGAAATCTTGCTGAACCTCAAGTCTAAACATCAGATATTTTCTCGCTGTATTTTTGAGATATGATCCAACGAATTTATGGTTTTTACATGATACTGAATTATATCTCAAACATGTGACATGGGGAAACTCATCATAAGTTTTTTCTAAGCAACATATTGAAGTCAGAAGTTACAAAAGAGTCGTAGCTTTATGTGTATTAGTTTCATATCCTAAGGTCAACACAGTGACAAATGACACCTCATACAAACTCTCTCTACTGAACTAGTTTATAATCAAGTTATCGTGGGAGATTGGGCATAACTCTTCATTGGATAATCCAACCTTGATCATACTTGTAGGGTTAGAAAGAGTACTCAGATGGTTACCACAAGAAGAAATTTCAAACCTTGGAGATAAAAAATTACATAGATATAGCAAATTCAATATCAAGCTCCTACAAAGTGAAAAAATGTGTGTAGTTTTATTTTTTTATTTTTGCATGTTTGGTTTGAAAAATTAGTTTGAACGAATTAAAAGGGCATAGTGAAGCATTATTATCAGTAACTGATGTCTCAAAGAAATAAAATGGAAACACCTAGTAAGCAACTTGAAATCTCTAGCATGACTCATGAAGAAGAGGAATAAATGCAAAATGATATATGAAAATTATGAGATCAAATGCAACAAATTTCACTCGCCCAACAAGTAACATAAGCTTAGATGGATGGTTTAAGGAAAGACGTAGAAGCTAAGATGTATCGCATGGAAGCCAATATAGATGGTTTAAATAAAGGCATAGAAGCTAAGATGGATGGCATGGAAGCTAAGATGGATGATTTAAAGAAAGGCATGGAAGCCAATATGAAAGTTTTGAAAACAAATTTGACAAAGCTTCTACAAGAAATGCTTACTAATGGTGAAAGTGTAGTAAAGGAAGCTCATGATGAGAACAAAATAAAGGTTAATCATGATTTCATAGATTCTCACGATGGATCGAAGAAACACCATGTTCCAAAGATCAATATGAGGAAGTTTGATGGCAAGGATCTCATATCATGGATACTACAGATGGAGAAATTTTTCGATCACCATAATGTGAAAATGCACAAAAGGTATGCATTGCAACTTTATATTTGGAAACAAATCAGTTTGTATGGTATCGATGGCTTTGCTCTCGTAAACAATTTTTCACTTGGGCTATTTTTATGGATGAAATGATAGCACATTATGAGGATAGAGAAAGAAACTCTTTTTTTAGCCAATTGATAAATCTCAAACAAAAGGGTTCAATGATGGAGCACATTAAGGACTTCCAAATATTGAATATAGGGGTAAAAGATATTCTAAAGGAGCATATGATTGATTTTTTTCATAGGTACTTTAAAGGATAAAATCCAACATGAGGTTGGCCTTTGGGAACCTGATTCATTTGAGAAGGCATTCAGGTTGGAAAAAAATGGAAAGAAAAATTATGGCAAAAAGGAAGCCTATCACTCACAATCATAAATATGGAAGTGTTGTTGTCTGTAGCCATCCACAACCTACAAGGTTGACACCACAAAAATTGGAAGAGAAAAGAACAAAAGGCATTTGTTGCAGTTTTGACAACAAATACACTAAAGGTCATAAGTGTGTTGAGAAGAAATTATTTTACGTAGATTGTGAAGAGGAGGAAGAAAAGGAACAATAAACATCAAAAAAAGAGGATATAAACAAGGAACAAACCCTAGAGAAGGAATAAATGAATCCGACCATATCTTGTAATGCATTGGCTGGAATTACCACTCCTCAAACTATTAAGATAGAAGGGCATATCAAGAAGAAAAAGGTAATAGTGTTGATTGATTCATGCAGTACCCATAATTTTATTCATTATAATATAACCAAGGAATTGAATTGCTTCCAATATCCAGCACCAGGGTGTGAAGTGATGGTTGCAAGTGGATGAACCATAAATTGCTCAGGAAAGTGCCATAATATTAAGCTATCCATGGGAGAATATGTATTTAATAGCCCAATGTTTTCCATTCCAGTGGATGGTGCTGATGTTGTACTAGAAGTCCAATAGCTACAATCCTTGGGTACAATAACTTTTAATTTTCAAGAACTTTTCATGAAATTTTCTTTAGAAGGAAGGGAAGTTGAATTAAGGGGTACCGTAGGGAAATCAAGAAAGATAATCAGCTCTAATGGAATGACAAAGCTTCTAAAGAAAGAACAACAAGGAATAATTGCACAATTATGTTCACTAGAGGTTCCCACATCGAAATCATCTACTTCTCTAGATCTCCAAAAAATCTTGGACAATCATTCCAAGGTATATGAGACCCCCAAAGGCCTCCCACATATTTGCGATCATGATCATGCTATTCATTTGATTCCAATAAGTGTTCCTCCAAACATCAGGCCTTACAGATATCCCTATTCCCGAAAGAGTGAAATTGAATGTATGGTTGCAGAAACGCTAGTGGCTGGTATAATTCAAGCTAGTCAATGTTCTTTCTCTGCTCTAGCAGTATTGGTTCACAAGAAGGATCGATCATCACGCATGTGTCCATATTATGAAGAGCTCAACAAGCTCACTATTAAAGATAAATTTATGATTCCTATCATTGATGAATTATTGGATGAATTGCATGGATCAATTTACTTCACGAAGTTGGATCTTTGTTCACGATATCATCAAATCATAATGAAGACTGAAGACATTCCAAAAACAACATTTAGAACTCATGAGGGTCATTATGAATTTTTGGTCATGCCTTTTGGCCTTACCAATGGTCCTTCTACATTTCAAGGTTTGATGAATTACATTTTCAAACCCTTCCTTAGAAAATTTGTGTTAGTATTTTTTGATGATATACTAATCTACAACAAGTATTGGAAGGATCATGTTCAATATGTTGACAAGGTGCTCAAACTATTGTAGGAGAAACAATTATATCCAAAAATCTCCAAATGTTTCTTTGGAGTACAACAAGTGGAATATATGGATCATATTGTTTCTCATGAAGGTGTTAAGGTAGACCCTAGCAAAATTAAGATGATTAAGGAATGGAAAATCCCCACATCCATAAAGCATCTACATATATTTCTCAGGTTGACAAGGTATTACCACAAGTTTATTAAGAATTATGGGAGAATAGAAGCACCTCTAACAACATCATTGAAGAAAGATGCATTTTCATGGACTTTAGAAGCAATAAATGCCTTTAAACATCTTAAAGAGGCAATGTGCCAAGCACCAGTCTTAGCTATACTAGACTTCACAAAAACCTTTATTGTGGAATGTGGTGCCTCAAGAAATGGAATTGGTGATGTTTTAAATCAAGAAGAAAGACCCATTGCTTTCAAAAGTCATCCAATCAAAGGAAAGTATTTACACAAAGCTATTTATGATAAGGAAATGTTGGCAATACTACATGAATTTATGAAATGGTGACCCTTGTTATAGATCTGTTTGGGCACATCAATCCCATCATTTAGATCAGTACCATTAGGGCTCATCAAACCCTAATTCAGTTGCTACATGCCCTAGATAAGTCACCATTTTGAATGCCTCCTTCCCTGAGATTTTTTGGCCTGAAACCCTCCAAAATTTCCTCCTTGAGGGACCAGTGCAACCTTGGATAGGGGTAAGTGCACTTTAGTGTAGGTAGGCCCATGTTAGGGTGCTCTGCAGAACACCTAGGCCCACTTTGACCTGCGCTGGGCGAGATTGAGTGAAATTCACATAAGGTTCTGGGAATATTCTTATCCTCTAGAGTCATCTAGAATTTTCCCACACTTATTATCTCCTATGAGCTCGAAATTGGATATGGAAAGAGTTAAGTAATCTCCTACCCCCTCATCCCTTCCTCCATGGAAACTAACTCTAAGTTTGGAAGGCCATTCAATAGCCTCATTTATGACAGAACCTACTCCATTTACCCATGAATTGAGCACTCATCTAAGTGATCAGGAGCTCTACTTTGAGAAGTTGTAAGGAGATACTATTGGAGTGAGAATTGAGATTGTAAGTGAGTTTTCTTATGTTGTTGAAGTGTTCTGCTATTGATGTGATGTTGGTTGGAACCCAAGCTGGAAGAGTGACAATGGATCGAACTTCATGGTGTAATTCTTCCTTCTACTTATAAATTTGTTTACACCTTTTTCTTGATATATGATGTTTGAATGTTTGGATGTATCTAGTTCCATTTACTTGTATTCAATAAATCTCTTGCTTTTATTGGTTCTCTATCTTTTTTTTATGCTTGTAGGTACCTTTTGAGCAAGTTATGTTCGAGAAGGAGCGATGGGAGTCAAACAAAGGAGACAAAAGGAAAGTGAAAGTAAAATTAAGTCTTTTGATTCCCTTTGTCATGTTTATCATTTATATAAAATGGATAAGCACTTTAAATTTGTTGTTCTAGGTATAGTTATCTATGTAGGGAATTAGTATTTATCCGTAGATACCAAATTCGTCATAACAAATTGGCGACCATACTGGGGAACAATCATCATTCTGGGTAGTTTACCTTCACACTAGTACACTCTAGTAGACCTTACTTTCTTCCATTGATCTTCTTTAAGACTTTTGAAGTGTTTTTTTTGGTGAAAATTGTGCTTGAAAGCCCCTAGGATGGCCTCTCTAGCACTAGCGCAAGCTTGGTCTAGAGACAGAGCATTGCAAAGCACCCCTGGCTTGAGGACCATGCTCTAAAGTGCACTATATCCCATTCAAGGCTGCAATGATCCTCCTTAGGAAAAAAAATCCCTCCTCTAATCTGATTTTTTGCCAAATTTCCTTCTGTTTCTGCTTGCTAAAAGGTCAATGACACTTGTGTCGCTTAAATCAATTTTTGTTTCCTTTGCCATCCCTAATTTGTCTTTTATTGTTTGGTTTTTAGTAAATGATTTATTTTTCACTATCAATCCATTGTCAAAGTTAGTTTATAGTTGATTAATCTTTGTTCAAAAGAAAGTGTCGTAAAAGTCTTCTTTTCTTTCAAAATGGAACTATCGTAAAGTATTCATTCTTGCAAAAAGGTTGATTAATTGTATGTGCATAAAATCTTCATAACATTAAGGGAATTGAAAAGAAAAACTTGCAATGTGCATTGAAAAAGTTTGTGTGTGCTCATAGGAATAATTTAGTGAAATTGCATTAGATGTGTTCTTTGTTCTTTGATTACAAGAATCTGGTTGCTCTATCGCTACCAGCTAATGTTTTCATCGTTAAAATTGAATGAAAAGGATGCTTATCATATTAGTTGCATTCTAGGAATTGAAAATAAATCACATGGTGAACCTTGAAAGGAAAATTCTTATTCAAGATCAACTTAAAATTAACATCAATTAACCTAATGGAGCATTGTCATCTAACACAAAACATTTAGAGGTTCTAGGCTAGATATGTGTTTCGACATCATAAAACATAGCAGTTTTCGGTAACTTGTCTGTGATACATTCCGAGTGTGATACATCATTCCACGTACATGAGTATATCATAGCTCATCCATGTACCTTCGGGTATATATGGCGGTGTTACAGTACGTAAAGTATATGAGAATGCTCTCACTATGTAGGTTTGCATTAGACAGCGCTAATACAGATTGGGCCTCCACATACTTTTGGGTATATATGGGAGGACAACACTAGATTGTTATCCATCCTTAGGTAACTGAGTCAGCCACCTTGTACACTATGATACACTGAACACAACATTCAGGGAGATTGCCTTCCCATACTTCTTGGTTTGCCATGGGGTATTCTGCAGTTCACAGTTGCTTGGTAAACCTTTTCGCCTAGCTTACCCCTTTTTGTTTATTTAATTTTTGTAATAAAATAAATCAGCAATCGTGGAGGAAAATCAACCCTTACCCCATCGTTTGAGGAGAACAGCGAGTAAACTACCTTTACCGCCTGAAGCTACACGTATACAGTCGAAGCGATCTCATTTGACTGGATCCAATACTTCACAAGCCTCTAGTTCTTCATTTTAATTACCAAAAACACCTATAACAGTAAGTATTGTTACCCCAGTTACTCCTATGATTACTGGTACATCTGTTACTGAAGTGGAATCTCCACAATTACCTGAGGAAGTTAGAACTGAATCACAAGAAATTACTTCCGAACTTGAATCTATTCAACCAAAACTATATCATGAACCCATCACTATTCAATTAGAAGTTACTTTTGAACCAAAATTTGTTCATGAAGCCTCACCTGAAATTTTTCTTTTATCAGAAGATTTGGATCTTGAGGTTGAACAGTCAAAAGTTGTTACTTTACTGGAAGAATATCGACCGATAAATCCTCATATATTTATAACTATCGAGACTTCCTCTTTACTTCAGCAACAAATACCAGAAACCTATTATGAACCAAACGATGAAATTGTTCCCCCTGGTTTGATTTCGATAGAAGAGGAACCTGAGGTAGAATCACCCAGAACTCCATTCCATTTTGGAACAAGACTACATTTCTATCCTTACACTCCTCATTTCACTGCTCCTTTTGATCTTGATTACTTTTAGACACATGTTGATTCGTTAGGAAACTTATTTGGACATTTGACTATGGCAGAGTCAACATCCCAGACCATAACATCTGTTATGAATACAATAGAATCTTTTGTTGCAACCTTTTCAATGTTTACTATGACACTTGAGTCACACTTCTATGGTGTTTTGTCTATCCCATCGAGTTACCAATATTTATCGGGAACGCACTCAGTTGTTGCTTCCAGCCCTTGGTCTTCACCAATGTCCTCTACCGAAATTTTCTCTAGTTCCTCATTTACAGGTACCAAACAAATGGACCCATCAAGTTCATATCAAGTTGGTTCATTTGGTTAATCTCCTATGTATCCACTCAACACTGGATTACCCCCATACATATAACAGTATGCATATTCTCCTTATCCTCCATTTTCTGTGGGGCAACCATATATAGGTATGCCGCCTTCTTTAGGTCGGCATGGAATGACTGTTTGTCAGTTGCAGCCAACCATGCCCATTCAACCTAGGCTGATGTATCCATCACAATCTATGCAATATGTCTCATCCATCCCTACAACACCTGTTGTTACAACTATACTGCAGTCACAAGCTCAAATTGTTGTATCTAAAGTTGTGTAAGTTGGCCCTTCAACCTCAGACCCCCAAGTTTCAGGTATATAGATCTAGCCTTCTCAGGTAGTTTTACAACAACCACTTGTGTCTGGAGTCCAACAACCTCAGGCTAGTTTTTACTGGAATGACTCAGACTTACACTAGTTTAGTGTATTCACAACCTCGTTAAACTTACATTGGTGGGAAACAACAACCGTTAAATCAACAATTTTTGTACCAACAACAACAACAATTGATTCAATAGCCTTGTCAACCCTAATATCAACAACAACAATTCCAACAATGCCAACCTCAACACAAGCTTATGCTGGGTTTGGTCAGCAACAAGTTTATCTAGGTTCTAGTCAGCAAGCCTATGCTAGGATTGGAGAACAGTAAATGTATCCCGGTGCTCAACAATAACCTTACACCAGATTTGCTCAACAAACTTACCCTTATCAAGGTTACCAGCAGAGCATGCCTTATGCTAGTATTAAAAGGCCTATTACCTAAGAAATCCCATTTTACCCTCGATATGCTCAACCTGACCTCAATAGGCAGTTATCTTTCATTGCGAGACTTGAATTACTAGATCTAAACCAACTCACCAAAGACCTAATTCATTATGCACCTTGGTGGCCGGTGATTCCTCAAAAGTTACCTTTTGATATTCCGAAATTCAATGGAAACCCTGGAGAAGACCCATCCAACCATGTCATCACTTTTCATTTATGGTTTTCATCAAACTCATTGAATGATGATTTTGTTAGACTACTTATTTTTTCGATAATGCTTACTCGTCTGACTACGAAGTGGTCCATTGAGTTACCACGAGCTTGTTCTGATAACTTCACTACCTTAACTACCATGTTTCTAACCCACTTCTAGTTACCCATATGATATGAGACTGGAACGGAACTATTTACAAACTTTATACAGATTATTGCCACTCATATATCTGATCATATTCATGAGTGGCGTCATCGTTGTCGAATGGTTAAAACATATGTTACTGATCAGCTTCTGGCTAAGTGGTTTATAAAATCCTTGCTGCCATCTGTCACTCAAGGTATGGAAAAAGGTGGAATTTTCACTGAAGAGAAAGTAATTTCTCATGCCTAATATTTGGACTTGATTTATACATAGTCTCGCACGCTCTACAACAAGATCCCGAATGCACCCCAACCAAATTTCATTGTTCCTCCTCCACCATTGAGTAAGGACTCTCATGCTAGTGATAGTGTGATTGGTTATTCGAGCACACAAATAGCAGGTAGACAATCTGGTCAAACACTTTCCATTGTCAATAACACTCTTACTTTTGAAATCAATGTCAGGTCATCTTACAAGGGCAAGACTGAAAAGCAACCAGGAAATAAGAAGAAGGGGAAAAATACAAATAAAAAACAAAATAACTCCCATCAAGAGAAATCATCTAATTCCTCTCCTTTGGCTAGGAAACCTCATTACCTGTGTTTCATCTATAACAATGAGCATTTTACATGATATTTTCCTCACTGTTGTGAAGTCTCAAAGCTTCTGAAGACTTCTAATATATTTGCGGTATTGAGTGATCCTTTTCCAAAGTCGAAGACAAATATGGTTACTATAGACCATGCTTCCACTTCCCAAGTGCTTATGCTATCTGCCTCTAAGCCTTAAATTGAAGTTTTGGTGTCAACACGAAGTAAATATTATGGAAATCAAACATCATCATTAAAAACCCAAGCCGATCAACCTAACTCTTCATCTTCGACATCGAGTGATCCTATTCCACCACCTTTGTACCAGAGTTAACAATAAAACAACCCAAGGGAGTTGTACATAAATCGACATTTAACCTTCGAGCTCGAGTTGCATAGAACTATAATATAGTAGAATATTTGGCTCAGTCACCTTCTTCTATGTCAATGCTTGAGGTACTTCAGAACTGTCCCTCCCAAAAGCAGGCTTTGTTGTCAGCAAATTTTGGAATCGACCCAACTGATTCCAATCTTGTGGTTTTCAACCATGTGGGTTATATGCCACATTTACCGGTGCAATTTTCATTATTGATTCAAGTAAATTCCTCGAATAAAATTTTTCATTGAACAATTATTGATGAGGGGTAATCTACCTGCATGATGTCTACAGATCGCTGGAAAACACTTGGCTCACCGCCTTTGTCATGTTCGCCAACAACATAAAAATATTTTGACGGACACACATATATGCCTTATGGAATATTGAGTAATCTGCAAATCGAACTAGGAGGCAAAATAGTAACTATTGAAGTTGAGGTTGTTGACGAACCCCTTGACTACAACATTTGACTAGGAAGGCCGTGGGTTTATGGTATGGCTATTGTGGTTTCAATCTACTTTTGTACAATTGCATTCCCTCATAAAGGTAGAATCACAGTTATCGACCAAATCCCCTTCTTCGCCTCTAGTTCATAGACTATAGGAAGCATTCCATTGGTACATAGACCCCCGCTATCTCTTCAAAACATTGTTGTAGATCTCTTTAAATATTCTTCCCTAATGGGTACTTTTTCGCTACCACCACCATCAAACTTGCCAGAAGTTGAAAAAGTTGAACCTTGCAACATGATATCTTCCACTTCATCTAACTTAAGGAAGATTACCAATAGTTTTGAAGCTAATAGTATTAATGAAATCATGTCGCTAAGCCTTAATGAGATAGCATAGAAATCAATCTTTCTGGCTTGTGCGGTGAATCCAAATCCATTTTCGTCAATTGTATTGATAGATCGTTCATGGTACTTCCTCCAATCCTTTTTCAGGTATATTTTCTATTGATGAAGGAATCATCCAATCAATGATGATGGAAGGAGAACCATAGGAACATTATCATCATCATTCCCTTCTTCAAGATCATAGAGAAGAATATTCAAATGAACTTAATCACCCTTCAGTTGTCAATTTTCTTTGAATTCTATTTTCATAGACACAGTAGATTTCAAGCAAAACCTGTCAATTATCGAAGAAACTATTTCTATCAATATTTCAACCAAACCTAACATTGTACAAAACATTCATGTTCGAAAATCTTGTTCTCCATAGAACTTGATATTTACCATGCTGTCTTTTGTGAATTTCAAGATATATTTGCATGGTCATAAGAGGAGATGCAAGGAATTGACTATAGTATAGTTGACCATGAAATCAAAATGTATCCTAATGTCAAACAAGTGCGACAACGCTTCCGTCCTGTTCATCCAAAGAAGGCCGCTACTATTAAAATAGAAGTTGAAAAAATTTTGCATGATGGATTTATTTACCATGTTCCTCTTCTGATTGGGTTTCCAATATTGTTCCTGTCATGAAGAAACAAGGGACAATACGAGTGCGCATCGATTATAGGGATGTTAATCAGGCTTGTCCAAAAGACAATTTACCTTCTCCCTTTATCGACAAGATTCGTGATGAATGTGTCGGATGCCAAATATTCTCATTCATGGATGGTTTTTCCAGTTATAATCAGATCAATATCCACCCAAAGGACCAATCTAAAACTTCTTTTATTTGTCCGTGGGGCACATTCGCTTATAGGAAACTCCCATTTTCTTTGAAGAATGCAGGGGCAACATTCTAGAGGGAAATGAATTATGCCTTACATGACATCAAACATATTGCTCAACCATACTTTGATGATTTACCTGCTCATTCACGAAAGTGGACTGATCACCCACAGCATTTGAGAGCTATATTTTTATGGTTTCGACACCATAGAATACGACTCAATCCACACAAATGCGTGTTTTGTGTTGGTTCTAGTCATTTGCTTGGATTCCTAGTGTTTAAGGAGGGAATTGGACTTGATCTAGTTAATTTTAAGCAATCCTTGATTTACCTCCACCTTCTAATCTATTACAATTATGGATACTCGAAGGCAAGGCTAACATTCTGAGGAGGTTCATTCCCAATTATGATGATGGCTAAAGGATTTAGTCATTTATTGGAAAATGGAATACCCTTCCATTGGGACAAGGTTGTGCAAGCTTCCTTCGATGCTCTTAAAGATATCTTGATTAGAGCTTCATTAATGTATTCCCCAAATTATCAAAATGACTACTTTATGTATCTCGCTGCTATAGATATAACCATTGGAATGGTTTTATTCCAAGAACAAGATGAGATTAAACATCTGATATATTATTTGGCCACATTGTCAATGTCATACAGTAACACTAAATCATTTACCTTGAAGGTGCACAACTTAATATGGTGATCATGCCAGGCCTTCTCATGCTGCTTTTGTATCTACTAATGGAAGCTAGCTAGGAACTGTTCCTCTTCAAGTTTTTCCAACCGCCCAAGTTGTTCTTCTAGAGCTTCATAGTCCATCATACCTGTGAGCACTTCTATGCATAGACTAGGCACAATATACTCCATTGGCATGACAACTTCCATGCCATAAACCAACTAGAAAGGCGTCTAGCCCATCAATTTCTTGCACATTGTCCTCTAATCCCATAGCACTATAGGTACGCATAGGCCCAATCACTCCACCGCACATTGCATAATTTGGTCAGTGCAGTCTCCAGTATTTTGTTAAATTCTTCTACTGTCCCATTGGCTTGTGGATGATACGGTGTGCTTTTTTGATGATACATCTGAAACTCTTATTTTAGTGCGTTGATTGTTTCATTTAGGAAATGTGTACCATGATCACTCATCAATATTTTCGGACATCCAAATTGAGTCAATACGTATTCGAACAGAAAATTCGCAACCATTTTAGTTGTGCAGCCTTTGACCAGTTGCGCTTCTGCCCAACAAGTTACATACTCTATCGTGATAATAATGTATCTCGCACCCATCTTTCCATGATGTTTGATAGGTCCTACAAACTTGATTGCCCATTTTTTGAAATCCTGCAACATCATTTGTGGATTCAAAGGCATCTCGTCCCTCCACAATGATTTAACTATCCTCTGACATATATCACAGGTGTTGCAATGTGCATTGAATCCTAATAAAGGGTTGGCCACCACAACTCTACGCGACAAATATTTTGCATGATTTCTCACCCTGCATAGTGTCCTCTTGCAGTGCCCCCATGCACTTCTATGAGGATCTTGCTTCGCTCAAATTTAGGTACATACCTTCATAGTATCTCATCATTACCCATCTTATATAGGTTTTGCACGATGACCGAAAAATCGGCCGTGCACACCACCAGTTCCTTCTTCTGCTGGATGGAGTATTCCTTCGGTGCAGTCCTCGTTGTCAGAAATTGAATGATATCTTCAAAGTGTTTGTCCGCTACACGCACAACAAAGAGTTGTGCGTCAAGTTATCCTTCCTCCAAACTAGTAGGTTCCTCTCTCATCTCCATGTGCGGCAAGTGATCCAGTTCTGCATTTAAGCATCAAGGCTTCACCACAACCTTAAAGTCATATTCTTGGAACAATAAGAGCCACCTACATATTCACCCCCCAACACAGGCTTATTGACCAAGTATTTTAGTGCGGAATGGTTTGTATACATATTGAAGTGTCCCCCTAGCGAATAGTGCCAATATTTTTCGAGCGCGTACGCCATAGCCAGCCCCTCGTTTTCAGTTGTGGAATAGTTCTTTTCTGTTTTAGAAAACTTGTGACTCACGAACACGATAGGGTGATCCAAGCATTCTCCACCCTCCTGTGTTAGTACTGCTCCCAGTGCTATACATGAAGTGTCAACATGGACATGAAACTCCACATCCCATTTTGGGAAGAACAGGATTGGTGCGGAGGCCAATTTCTCTATTAGTACATCCAAGCTCTTCATGCAATCATCATTCCAGCAGAATGTGACATCCTTTTTCAACAGTTTCTCCATTAGAGAGGTGATCTAGCCATAGCTTTTGATGAACTCCCCGTAGTATCCCGTATATCCCAGGGTAGCGCGCAACTCTTTAATACTTCATGGTGCTTCCAAATTTAGAATCACTGCAATCTTCACAGGGTCTACCATCAGTCCTTGTTGGCAAACAACAACATGTCCCTATAGGTTCCTAAAGGGAACAAGGAACATACACTTCTTGACGTTCAACACGATTTGGTGTCGTTGGCAAGTATCCAACATCAACTGTAAGCTCGCTACATGGTGCTTAACCAATCCAAATATAGTCCAATTATCCAGATAGACCTCCAGGGATTTTTGGATATATTCTTTGAATGCTGCAACCACAATGCGCGAGAAAATAGTCAGTGCATTCTTCAACCCAAACAACATAACGGTGTATTGAAAGCAGCCCCACTCAATTGCGAAGGTGTTCTAGCTCGTGTCATCTAGCGCAATTTTGATATAGTGGTACCCTGAGAACCCATATGTAAAAGAATATGATTATTTCTCGCCAAAATTTTCCAATACTTCATCTGTGAATGAGGTTGGGAATGGGTTGTGCACACATGCGTCACTCAATTTCCTGAGGTCCATGCATATTCTTATCTCACCCTTATGATACTTTTCTTGCACTACGATAGGGCTTACCCAGTCAGATTCTTCCTCTGGCTCAACGATTCCAGCTGTGAGCATTTTGTCTAGTTCTATGCGAACTTTTTCCTTTTACTTCAGATTCAAGCAGTAAGGCCTATTCTTAACTACCTTCGCATCGAGTTTTAAGGCGATCTTCATCATCCCTAAATTGACAACAATTCTTTTCAATTTTTTGATCTTGGTCGGGAATAAGTCCTGGTACTCGTGGAGTAACTAAGAAACATTATCCACCGTCGCATCATTCCAGTAGTCGTTGAATGTTGCATACTTAGGTTCTACTTTCATACCAATATTCACATGCTTTGTCTTTACCGGTGCGGTTATGTTAGGGTCTTAAATCAATGGCCATTGAACCTCACGATAACCTTCTATTTTTGGAATGTTAACTTTCCATGGATCTTCATCATCTTCTTCAATATTCATGTTTTAACATTCTAGCGCACAGCTTAGCTAGGTTGCCCATTCTGGCTGGACCACTTGTATCGGATCCTAGGGTATTTTGAAGATAGCTGCTTTTACTGCTTGTAGTGCATCGTTAACAATATCCCACTAGCGATCATCAAATGTGAAGGTTAACAAGAATCCTTCATGCAAGAGATCCAATTCATTCATTCCATAGCAAAGCTCCGTCTCTATATACCAGTTCATGGGTATAACATCCAAGGTGTGACATAAAAAGTGTACTGACTTAGGTTGTGGCTCTTCCCCATAAACCTTTGGCCATTTTGTGAAGTGCACACGTGGATCATCCCGTCCACCATACTTTTCTTTTAATCATATATGAGGTTTCCAAATTGCATGCATATCATCCTCCTGCATTCGCGGAAATCCACAAAACCTTTTTTGTGCATACCCCACCACCTCGCAGGTGTAACATGCAGTACCCATTTTAGAGCTTTGAGATGTTGTTGTTTCAGCACTTCTCTTTGAATTTTTTTTTGGAAGTCATCCACCTCGCTTAACCCATCATATGTAGGCAGATCCCTTACCTCTGTTGATACGCAGTGCAACAATCTCGTCATCATGTTACAGCTCATCATGGTTACCTTGTGTAACTAGTTCTGCCATTTTTCTATCTCTTTGTCAAAATCCAATGTGCAGGAGCTTTCATGCTTCCATGAGATTCATCCATCGGTGGTTGGATTCACCTAGTTTTGTTCTTGCACGGTTTTCTAGTAGATGAAATCCAAATCATCTTCGCTATTGTAGTCGTGCACTGGCTCTGTGTAGTGTGATCCTTCTAGAGGGTCCAAAGGTACAACTATGTGCACAGTTTTTTTCTCAAAGATCGTCTCGCACTTCTTCAGATTATTCACCCCATTCATGTCAATAGCCCAATCTATTCCTAATATCATGGGGTATGGATTGCTATCATCAATAATTTCTATCACTTCGAAATCTACTAGTGTGCTTGCTCCTTCGATATCTACTGTGATTTCATGCAATCTCCCCATAGGAAAGATCTTTTGCTTGTTTTCCATTTGCAATTTGATAGGAGACGATTACAGCGTAGGCCTTCCCATGTGCTCCCATGTCTACTTTTGTAGGATGTTATTGTCTAATCCTAGATCCAGAATTACTTGGTCAATCTCATATTCTCTAATCTCCGCAGTCAATCTCATCTCCCTTCCCATTTGCATCATGTGCTTCTCGAGCTTCTAGACTACGAGTGGTTCTTCTGGCATGGTCCCAGCACATCAATTTATGAGTTCTTGAAGTCCCTTTACTACCTTGTTGTCGCGCAGCAGCTTCATGCATGTTTCTAGGAATGTTGTGAGCATTGATGGGTACACTTCCATCTCCAGTCTGTCATTTCTTCATGAAATGGAGGCATCAATGAAACTCCTCTTGGTCTCCATGAAGGTTTCCTTAACACGCTCCAAATTAAACTTTGGTTCCTTCGTTGGAGCCTTCCGAACCCAAGTACTTTCTTCAAGCTACTTGCCTTTGTCATCCACTATTGTAATTCCACTTCAAAGCACAATATTTACATTAGGGTCTTTCTCGTGTAGCTCAGACCTCATCATTTGCAGGTTTTGAGTTAGGAGAGGTTGAAGTTCCCCTTTATCATGCAACCTTTCTATCAGCATGAGAAAAACCTCTATCTCATGATGAAACAATGTACAATACAAACATGATGGTCGCGTTGGATTTGTACAATCATGTACATAATGTCTTAGCCCTCTGCAATTGTAACATATCAGTTGTTTGCAACCTCTTCCTGGTCCTCCTGCACCTCAGCTCATCCATGCTCTTGAAATTCGGTTCACACCATCCCTACATTATGGTCAGGGGCTAGCGTTTTGGCCTGAAATCTATAGGTGGGAGTGTGATCCATCATTAGCTCATAACTTCTATAGGTGCGCTCATCATGTCCCACTGATCTACAGAAATTACATAATAATTGTTGTGAATTATACATGTACTTTTCTAATAAATGGCAGTTATCTATAGCATGATTTCCTCCTATTTAACAAATCATGCACCATAATGTAGGTATCGCACTCAGTCATGCTTGTGCATCCAGTCTCAATGACATTGGTCCTCCTCCTTTGAGGTAATTCAAAAACACCAGGTAGTGGTCGTTGTCATGTCCCTAACCCTTGCACTTTACGCACCATACCTCATCATGCACTTTTGGGTGAGTTTTCCTGTCTTGTTTCAAACTCTTCATCTCAAGGCACAATATTTTCATTTACGCATGAATCTGTTGAACTCCTAGGTTGGGATCCTGTATTCGAGTCTCGTGCAATCTCGTCGCGACCTCTAAGGCCTCAACCTGAGTTGTTAGCCTCTATTGTCACAGCGTGTTCCTTAGATGTGGAGTTAATAATGCTACAAACCATTTGCAGTGTTTTCCATCTGTCAACATCATGTTAGCTTAAAAAATTGTGCATTTCAGCCTCTGATCCAACTCCCAAGGGGTCTCACCTGGTAGTATTGTGATTTCCTTGAATCCAATGATCGACTGTGACTCTGAATTTGGCCTACTAAATTATTTGTTTAGCATAGTTTGAATATCTACGATCCCCGCATTCAGATTGTCATTGGAATGCTTAATGTACCAAGCCAGCGCACAATCCTACAGAGTGTTGACCAACGTTGCTTTCTTTATATTGTCATCCGCGACTCCCTGCATTTCCCATACAACTTTTATCATGAACTAAAACTGGTCCAAATCTTCATTCCCTACTCCATTGAACATGAGAAACTTTATCGTGCTCGCCATATTGATTTGCAGTGGTGGCAGAGGTGGTATGGGCAAAGATGGCAGTGAAGATGGTGAAACTGGCAGTGATGTGGGTGGGGGTGGTATGTTGAGGATTCTTTTCCTTATCAAATTGATCGCACTTCATGGTGAGACCTTTACGAGCTCTTCTTCGCCCCCTTGCGGAGGTGAAATGAAGGGGCTAGTTTCTAGTTTTGCACTACCTTCATTTATGTATATTCTCCCACTTCGTGTAGCCCCAAACATCAATTTATTCACATAACCTGTTTTTCACACAGTAGCATTTTAATCCACATGTTCAAATATTTAACATACTTACCTCGCAGCCCTTTGAGGAAGTGTCATTCTGCCTCTCTATAGCTAGCTGAAGTATCTACCATGAACTCAGTGATGAATCCTCCTATGATTCGATCAATCCAATGATCAACAACATGCACGATCTTATCCTCTGATGCTTCCAATTTGTGCACCAATTCTGGAGTCCACACAATAGATCTATCGAGCTTACACATTCCTTGGCTATTTCCTAGCTTTGCCATCCTTTTGTACAACTCAGTAGGGAAAGATGCGAAGAAAATTTTGTGGATATCTGTGTATAAGTATCAGTCTAACCACTCTTCCTTTGATAGTCATGGGTTGTTGTTCTCCTGCACCGCAAATTCGTGAATCTTTCTATCCAACCAATATTCAATTCCTTTCTTTGTTGGATTCTAGTGGTACGACATCAGACATCTCTATGCAAATCCCAGTCCCGGCAATGGAACCATTTGTTGGCTTGTTAGGATCTGACCTAAGTTCAAAGTTAATTTGCGAAGCAAATCCCTATACTACTGGCCCTTTCAGCAACAATCCATGTAGCACGGACTGAGGTCCCACCCGAAGTAGTATGGGGGGGTGTTGGAACTAGGTTTTCGCACCCTTGAGATGAATGAGGGTTTGATTCAGTCCAACTGTTAGTCCCTTCACGTAGGTTACTTTACGCCCTTCCTTGCCTTGATATGCTTGCCTTCATGCAACCCTACCAGGGGCTGAGGGGCTTCTACACTACTGGAGCAGTGCTCTACACTATTCCCTTAATTTGAACCTGAGATCTTACTTATCCCTATACCAGTTAGTTATCTTCGCGTAAATAGAAGCCTTGTGTTATATTTATTTATAAAACACACTCATAGAAGTTTGTGCAACAAGTAAATAGTACAATTGCAATTTATACCCAATAATGCATTAAATAGGAAAAGATACACAAAAATATGGTAAACATCTCTTTATTAATCCTTCCAATAGTTCCAAACACGACCTGCCCTACACACTCAGCTACAGGGTTCCGTGCACTTAGCTACAGACTACTAGGCCTCTATGGACTCAGGTGTAGAGCCTTCTCTGACTCTATGACCCAAAGACACACTTTACACTTGGACTCCATCTCCTAGCCTCATCATGCTTCTTTTATATTAGTTATGCTATCTTCTACACTTATAGCCTCGGTCTATTTATACAATCAAATGGTCTGTGGACCATGGGTAGGTCTATCAAGCCAACATTATATTACTAAAACAAGGGCAGACAACCCTATGACTCTATTATGACTTCATGCTTTACGCCCACAATTCGCAGAGCTTTTACAAATGACTTGGTCAAAACTTGGGCTTTAAGCCCCAAAACATGCCTTGGGGGAATTCCTACTGAACACTCAATGATACAAAAGTTAAGTACTCTTATGTCGAAAAGTTGGCTCTGGCTACTGTTCAAGTTGTAGAGAGATTTTGCCACTATATCTTGCTCCGAAAGACCACTATCATTTCAAATTGCAACCCTATGACATATATTTTGTCATAACAATTGCTGGGGGGGCGAATACTCAAAATCAGTCATCATTTTGGAGGAGTTTGATTTTGAATTTATCAAATCCAAATCAAAGAAATCTCTAGTCTTTGCTGAAACTCTTTGCGACCTTCCCTCAAATACCATTGATTCAACATTAGAACCATCAATTCTAGATGAGTCTCTGTTCCTGATTTCATCATCTGATAGGAGATACACTGATTTATCTCCAGACCCAAACTTTCTAGTGTGATACCTATCGCTCACAACAACGACGTATCTGATAGCAAGCCAAAGATTATCTAATTGTTGGCGAACACTATTTATCATCGTGGTATCGATACGATTTTACAAAGGTGCTTCACTGATGAGGAAGCCAAAAAAGTTTTGAATTATTGCATTTAGGTGCTTGTGGTGGACACTTATCTGGTTATGCTACTATGCCAAGAATTCTCCGTGCTCATTACTTCTAGCCTTCAATATTCAAAGATTTCATAATGTTTCTCAAACTTTGTAACACATGCCAGATCTATGACTGTAAAGCTAGATTACCACCTGCACCATTGCATCATGTCATCACTATTAGACCATTCGCCAAATGGGGAATAGACTTCATGACATATAACCCCACCTCAGTCGAGTGATATCAGTACATTATAGTCATCATTGACTATTTCACAAAATGGGCTGAGGCAATGCTTACATTGAACAACAACGACGAGACGACTACTCTTTTCTTTTTCAGCCATGTGGTTTCCTGATTTGGTGTACCACAAGCTTTAGTTATAGATCATGGGTCACATTTTTGTAATCACATGATGGTTGAGTTAACTACCAAGTTAGGACTTTCACATGATAGTTCTACTCCTTATTATCTGCAAGCGAATGGACAAGTTGAGGCCATCAACAAAGTCCTAAAGCGAATGTTGCAGAGAATGATAAGCGGCAATAGGTTATAATGCACTCCTCGCACGATGAATCCACTTTGAAGTTGACTTCATAAATGAAACTGGCATTTAATCATGTACTCTGCCTTGTGGGCATGTCAAACCTCGGTGAGAAATGCAACTGCATTCACACCCTTTCAATCGGTGTATGGTATGGAGGAAATCTTGCTGATACAATGAAAATTTTTATCTCTCAAACTTGTGATTGACATGTTACCTAACACTTATGAAGAAGAAGCGTGTTTCTTGAAACTTATCCATCTGAATGAAACGAGATGTGAAGCTACATTGGCTAACGAAGTGCATAAGAAATGAATCAAGGCACAATATGACAGAAGTGTCAAGCCTCGCATTTTCTCAGAAGGAGGCCTAGTCTTGCTTTATGATCAAGAAGATGATAAACTAGGAGCAGGAAAATTCGAATCACTTTGGATGGGTCCTTATATTTTCAAGCATGTTTTGGCAAAAGGTGCCTACAAGTTGGTGGATTATGATGGAATTCCATTGTCGCACACCCAAAATGGGTTGTACCTCAAATGTTACTATGCTTAATTGAGTGTAGTGAAAATCATTGTATATATGCTTTAATTGCATGTGTGTGTTAGTGTGTCTTTTAGAGTTTTTATGTGGTTAAGTAATCTACTTTACATTTATTACAGATGTCACAACCTTTGGAACCATTTGTTGGTTACACCGATGGTGCTAGTCATAGTACACAAAACCTATCTTCTGCAGCATGGGCCATTTTCGCTCCAAGAGGGGAGTTAATGAGTTTTCAAGCGATTTGTATGAATCGATTGATGAACAATATTTCTAGGTATAATGCGTTGATCGAACTTCTCTCTTATGGCATTCCACTTGGTATTTGTTGAATCATCATTAGGCTGTACTCACAACTTGTTGTACTACAACTAACAAATGTTTATACCGTCCGAAACCCAACAATTATTTGTATGTTCCTTAGAGTTCATATTTTGGAAAGACATTTTGAGTACATTCAATATCAACATATTTACAGAAACTTTAACACATTAACCAACACAATAGCAAACTATGTGTTAAATGGACATTTGCGACACATGTGAAAGTAAATTTTCAATTCACATCATTAAGTTGAATAGGATTGCAGAGAAACATATATGCCAAAACTCTAAAAGTAAAAATAGATAGACGTTTTAAAAGGTTTTACAAAATTTGTGTCCAAGACAGGTTTGGTCATCTAACCTAAAAGCTCAAAATGCATGCAAAAAACATCCTAAGTAGAGGTCCTAGTGATGCTCATGATAGCAGGTCATGACTGAGCTATCATGCACAAGAGCTGCATCCAAAAACTTGGAACACCAATAGTATGGTGTTGTAGTCTTGTAGGTAAACCCTCGATCTAGACATCTAGAATACCAAGGTTTAATCCCTCCACATGATCCTGTAACTCTGCCAGTCTCTCGACCAAATCCAAATCCTGGAGAGCTTCTCTCCCAATGTTTCTCTGCGCTAACCCACTTGCCACCTATTGGTGCCTCATAGGTGGAATAGTACCCACATCTACATGCATGAGAACAATTTTAGTTTAGTCTTGGAACATCAAAACACAAAAACATGTAGAAACTTAAAAGTCAAAAAACAATTTGGTCAGAAACAATTTACCTATAGCACCCCATTGAGCACCCACTTATAGACTCAACTCTGGATCTCCACAAAAATCCATCCCTGAATATGGATTCTCCTCAATGACAATGTGTCATCGATCAAGCCAACTAAAGAATACAGTGGTAAATGTAATCGATGACTGACCAGCATGTCTAGCCATCAACTCGACCCACCGCTGCATCTGTGGATCTCTGGGACCAGCTACACCTAGTGTTACATGCTGGGGTTGCATCAATAGAATTCTTTCTATGGTAAAATGAATTAAGAGCAATCCATAGCTAAAGTTCTTGGTCTTACCGCTCTTTATCTTTGTTAGTTTCTCTTTCAGTGAAGAAAATACTGCTTCACACCACTTGAATATAGTTGGCTCAAGACACTCAAGTACATACTAAACATATGATTTTTTTCGCCAAATGAAGTGTCACACTTCCTACCAACTTTGTGATAGTGAGAAGGATTTTTCTCAAAGGAAAATAATGAATATCTTTGATTATTATCTTTCCGTGCTTGCTAGGTTGTGTACTTGGCCGATAGAATTGTCGAACATAGTCCCTCATTGTTTCCCCTCCACGAGTAGAACCTGAAAGAGATATGGGGACACCACATCTCAACAACCTTGTAAGAAAGTAAACATCATCGATCACAATTGGTACAACTTTGTCTCTTATGTGAAAATCCTAATCTGTCGAATCCCATGCATGAACTAAGATTTGCAATAGTTCTGATTGTTGCCTCATTTCGAACAACTTGAAGTATTCAGCAATGCACAGTTCCTGAGGGCCTCAATTGTATCCAGATCATTTAGGGAAACCATGTCTTGTTCTTCATGCTCTCTTTCTTACCAAGTAATAGACATTCTAATCTGATGAAAGCCTAAAATCAAACCATAAGCTTAGTTAGGATCATTTTCATGCAAAAAATGAAGAAATTTTGGGTCAATTTGGTGAAACATGTTTTCGAAGCTCACCCAGCATAGCCCAGGCAAGGAGACACTACATTGCAATGCCGAACCCCTTCTATCTAGGTGCTCCCAAGTGAAGTTTTTGATATGCAAGCCTGTGCTAGTCCCAAGGTGAAACATTCAAACCCAGGGGCCCTAAAACCCCTAAAAACTTGCATGAAAGTGTAAAATAATGATATGGAAATAAAGAGGAGGGGTAGATATCCTACCTGGTTTGGACAGCACAAGAAATGATCCATATAATCTCTCACAATCAGCTGATGAATATCGAGGTAAAAAACAAGGTCAAAGGACAAACTGAATCGTCAATTTCAAATGGTGAAAACAACATGGTAAATATTTTTTTTTTTTGTTTATTTCATAAACATTAAATGAATAAACTTTAGAATTTACGTATTTTTACCAATGAAATAGGTATGTTTAATCCATTTGCCTTTTATTTGAATAGATTTACAGTTGACTTATAGAATTTGATGTGCACAATTGTGAATTGTACTTTGACCATAGAGAATACTTTTATCTCTTTTTCAAAGCTTTGTTAAACATCAAAAAAGGAACCCCCTTGGAGTCCTCTTTAAGCTCTTTTCAGTTTCTTGAAATATGAAAAGATTGTTGAGCACTTGTCCTTTTTAGCTCGTTAACAGATTAGAAATGACATCTACTCAGTATAAGTTTAACCATGTTTTGGGTTGAGATAGATTATTTACAAAAAAAGAATAAGTTGACCGAACATTGTCAGTAGGTTCTCTCTTGTACTGTTTAATGCTTTTTAGGACTTGAGAGACAAATCTATGAAAAAGAACTTGTTGAGTTTTCTTTTTGTCCCTTTCCAAACTCTCTAAACATAAAAAGGAATAAGTTATCATTGTCGTTAGACTCGTTAAAACATCAAATAGAAACAAACTTGTCCATCATGACAAGACTAAGTTTCACCTTCGCTAGACTCATTAAAACTTCATATAGTGATGTATTCACCTGAAAGGTGGAATTATACAACAAGAATATGTTATTCTCCTCAATCTTGATAAAAATAAAGAAGTACTAGTGAGCAATGACTGGGGAAAATGGGAGTAGGGGTAAACCACATTATGGTAGCAGGTCACTCTTGAACATGACACTTTCACTTCATCATTGTGACTATTTCGGTTCGATTATCTGCTTGATTGTCATTATACCTTGGTCTATCATACCATCCATTACTTTTGTTTTGGGTCAATTCTGCATGTCCATTCAGTGTTGCTGACATGTTCAAGAGAAGTCACTCAGTTTGGAATGCATCCTTTCCAATACTCATAAGCCTTCACTTTCATGGTCACCATTCCTAAACCTTGTGTCGTTAGTTACATTCTGTCTCCAAAAATCATTACACTCATTTCATGTCGTTGATGTGGGATACATCAAGGCCCTCCTATGATGAGTCGCTTCATCTCAACATTAGCACGTTAGCCAAGAAGTTGAATTAGAAACATCCTTCTAGTACCTTGACACTTACATACATCAATAATAGGTTTCTCGCTTCCGGCGAGAACTTGACATCACTGGCCTTCGACCGAAATACTTTGTATGGTGTTCGACATCAAAAAATTCATTCACGCCATGAAAAATGTACTACAGTAGCTTGAGGATCATTATCATTATCAGTGATTTCTCTCACATCTATTAACGACCTACATCATTGGTTGGTAATCGGACTATGTCTTCCCATGTTCGAATTTAGATAACATAGTCACATGGTTAGACTCGTACTTGAGTGAATGATTGAACAAGATAGAAGAGCTTGGATCTAGTTTCATCGATCTGGGCTGTGATTATAGGAAATGTACCAAATCATTTGTACGATGACTTTACATTGATGGTCATCCTATCATGGATCTATATCTATAGACGACTGTCTATGTACTTGTAATGAAATCTTATATGTTGAGCATGGGTATGCCTTCCCTCAGCGATTCATGAGAAAAATTAAAAATTTCATGATATTATGTATTGTAATTGATGTAGGTCACCAACCACTTCAGAACCTCTTCATCACATCGTAAAGCATATCGTTCGACATCATTATTTTCGACTTCATGCTTTAGGGGGAAGTTGTTATAGATCCATTTGGGCACATCACATTCATATCAATACCATTAGGGATCAGCAAACCCTAATTTAGTTGCTATATGCCCTAGACAAGTCACCATTTTAAATGCCTCCTTCCCTGAGATTTTTTTTGCCTAAAACCCTATACAATTGCCTCCTTGAGGGACTAGCACAACCTTAGATAGGGGTGTTACACACCTTTTTTTCACTGTCAGTATACTCCCCATTCCTTCATCCTGGAGGACCTCTGCAGTGAACCCCACATGATTTCCGTCATGAAGAAACTCCCATTGTGTCCCTCTTCATGAGAAAATCAATTCCCTTTTGCAGCATTTCCCCTGAAATTTCTATTTTTTCCAATTTACAAGACCATTGCTAATGATATTTGTCTCTCCCCTGTCAATGTGTAGGGATTAGCACTATCCCTAGTGCGGACCAAAGTGACTGAGCTATGTTCCAGTCACGCTGGTCCTGTTATGGAAAGTTTTTGAAATTAGGAGCCGAAGCTTCCAGCTCTAGAAGCTTTGTAACGAAAGTTTGGTAAATGCTTTGGTTGGATGGAGTTGAGGATGTCAGTTTGGGCTCATTTACCCTATAATGATGGAGCTACCTCAAAGGATAAGACCTTCTCCCATGAGAAGAGGATCCATCTCCCATCCATTTATCCTATATAAACCTCCCTTCTACCCAGGCACAAGCTAATGTTAATGTTGGTGTGCTAGTGTTATTTTTGTTTGGAGTAAACAACAAGTTATTCATAATTGTAGCTCTCTAGTTGTGTGAGGGAAAGTTGTGATTTGGTTTGGAGTGAAGACTACAGGGAAGAGTCTTAAAACTATTGTTGATTGAGGCCATCATGGAATGCTAGTAGAAGTGTGTGGGAACCTAGCCTTATTAGAGGAGAACCCAAATGTCAAGGCAATGGTTGTAATCTCTCTTTGATATCAATATATATGAAACTATCGATTGATTTCCTACATGTTTTGTCATCTTACATATTCATGGATTAATCTTTCTTGACTTGCTAAGGAGGTTGAATTACAATTTGTTTATTATCAAGGTTGTTGTTTACTATTGTTTACTTGTTTTAGGTGCTTGAAGAAGGAAGCGAGAGATACTTGGACCAAGCAAGAAAGGACATCATCAAACGATATATGCGTACTAAGAGATATGCCTTCTTAATTGGTTCTAACCTAAGGAAATCTTCCATAAAATGTATCTATTGTGGCTAGACCCATCATCGAGCTAGAGGAATTTGTTTTTGTCTGCACTTATAATTGTACTTCACCACAAATTGGCAACTCCACTGGGGATCCAATCCTTTTTTTGTCTTGGATTTGATGATTTCATGAGAAATTTTCTAGTTCCACTTTTTCCCTTTTGTTCTATTTCTTTTCTCTTGCTTACTAGCCTGAGTTTGAAATTTATAGTGGCAGATCTAGTCCCTGCTTTAATTTTCTTTTATTTTTTTCTTATCTTCCTCAATCAGTGTGCTTAATCCCCTGACAGTCACACCGATTAGCATGATATGGTGAGGAATAGTCACGCTGACTAGCCTTTGGTGCTTTTTGTGAAATAGGCAGTTGCATCGATGCCTATAAGTGAAGATGAGGGTTTCACCCCAATCTTGGCTAGTGTGTTTTGCTCTTATGATTTTGACCTCGAAAGCATTTTAGTTCATTTCCTCCCTGACTAGAAAGACACTTTTCATTTGCTTTTGTTTTCTTGTTGGTTTATCATCCTTCTACTTGATTTCTTGAGTCATTAGGTGGTCAACAACACTAGGGCATCTAGTTTGTCATCCATTAGGCTGTTTGTGAACTCAGTAAGTCGGGTTGTAGTTGTACGTACTCCTTGCATTTTCATCTTCAGTCCTTTTATGACTTTGACCTCTATTACAGAAGTTTGAAAAGTTTATGTTTTCTTGTCTAAACGTTTCTTTTCCAGCATGGACTACTTTTCCTGTCTTGTTGTTGGTAAAGTCGATGTTTCAGTGATTTGAATGAGCTTCTCTTTTCATGTTTTCATTTGCTTGAAGAGCTTATTGTCTCCAAAACCTTTTCCTCAAATAATTGTATGCAAAAAGTTTATTTCATTATTTCATGAAAAAGTGTGAAATTCTAATTTGTTGCAATAGTGTGCTATGATAGCTTGCATCATTGAAAGACTAGAATTGCATTGGCATTTGGAAAAGGAAAAAGACTCTTCTTATTTCGAAAGGACTATTATATATGTGCTTGTCAGGAAATTAGGAATTGAATACATTTTTCATTAGTTTATTTTTCAAAAATTAAGGTAGTGAAATATTAATTTCCTTTTTAGTTTCTTGTTTGTTTGCATTTGATTGAGTAGTTTCTACCCTCTCTAGTGTATACATTTCATCAAATTGAAATGGTCTTGTCTCATTTAGTTGCATTTAATGTTCTTTCGAGTCACATCACTAAGACCTAAAAACTGAATCCTAACTCAATATAAAATTTAAAATGAATTCAATTAACCTAAGGTGCATTTGACATTTAACAATCATATCTAAAAGGTCTAGGCTAGAGACATGTTTCAACGTCTTTAAACCTAGCAGTTGTTGTCAGCTTTGGCATTAGACAATGCTAGTACAGATTTGTGCTCCCCATACCATCAAGTATATAACGGTAGACCCCTCTAGGCCGCAATACTTTATTCTTAGGAAGTTGAGTCGACTTCCTTGCAAACGTGATACACCGAATGCAGCATTCAGGGAGATTTCCTGCTTGTACTTCTTAGTTCACTGGGAGGTATTTTGTAGTTCACGGTTGCCTGGTAATATTCTTTACCTAGATCATCCAGAGTAGTCATTTTATCATTTTGAATTATTAAACTTAAAATATCATTCGAGCACTTGTCCTTTCGAGCCTGTTTCAAATCAAAAGTGATAGACTCATCTTTGTTTCTTTCTCGACTCTTAAAAACTGAAAGAGCACCAGCATTTTATGCATCTTAATAATTGATTGCTCACTATCTGAGAACACCCTGATAGTCTTTTTAAGACCAAATCATGAGTTTCATTTAAAGAACATTTTAAAGCCTTGAAGTTAATTTTTCAATCGACTAAGACAAGGTCATCATGGTTGAACCATCTGGTTCACTAAGTTCCTCTTCCTCTCCTCCATGTGAAAGATTGTCTGAGGAGTCATTTCCTGAGTTACCAGTCACTCGAGGACCAAGTTTTTGAACTCATAATTGTTTCGATCATTCAACCTTTTTCATCACTTCCTCCACCTACTTTTGATACTAGGTCATCTGTTGATATTGGCCAGTAATCTCTAGACAATCCCGTTCAATATCCTGAGGACTCGCCTACCAGTGATGCTCAGCGTTGACTGGTTATTTATCCTATGAATCCTATGTTTGACCCTATTGTGATATCACCACAACATCCTTACAGCCCATACTACTAGCAGGGTGTTTCATTGGAACTATCCCCTCATACTCATTCGGCCATTCATCGTCATTTATTTTCAAACATGGAACCCGAAGGTGATGATCCGATCACCTCCCTCAAAGCGACCGAAGTGTCTACTTCACACATTGTTGAGGAGGAAGAGCTACCTTTTCCTCCTGAGGGTTTTCCCTATTCGGGTGGTATTCCCACCAATTTTCCTACATCAAGTCCGTTCATTGTGAACACGACTTCCCAACAGGTTGTTACCTCAGTCCTGGTGTAACCTACCATTCTAAATACCCTTGTATCTTCAACCCCATTTACCCGTCAAGCACAACCGGTAGTTTTTAAGAATGTCTCTGTTAGTTCCTCCATCCCTCTAGTCAGTGGTGAGGTTGTGCCACTACCTGGGCGTCAAAAACTGAATGTTTCTATGGTGTTAGATGCCTCCAAGCTGTGTGGCTCACAAGCGCACATGCATGGAATGAACTAGCCATCTTACGATATTATTCACAACTTTACTAGCCCTACTGGATCAAGAAATGTCTAGTACCAACAGGTTCAAAATCCCATTGGTCTGTCTAGATAGAGAAATGTTCAGTATTAGTAGCCCTATGGGGCTCAGGTCCAATACTAAACTCATTACATTCCATATGGTTCTCAAGAAATGGTTAATCAACCTTACACCCTCCAATATATGTAGTACATTCAACATGTCTATGGCCAAATTCAATTTAGAAATTTCCCTATCACTATTCAAGTACCCTTGCAACATCAAGGATAGCAACTACAACAACAAGGGTAGCCTTTCTTACCATAAGGGAAACCTCTGTTGCAGCAAGGGCTCTCTGCACAACTGCAAGGGAAGATGATCCCACAACAAGGTCAACTGCAACAACCGCAAGGTCAACCCTTGCAATAGTTGTAGCAAATCGTGGAGCAGCGAATACAATATTCTCTCTACACCTCCCAACCCATGTCCTTGCAAGGCAAACCTCTATAGCCTTAGGGACAAATTTTGCAATCGCAAGGTCAACCCTTGCAACAACAAAACCTGTTGGCATTATGATACAAGTCTTGTCCTTGATGGCAAGATGACAAATTATAGTGCAGCCGGTCAGTAGAAAAGAATCGATGATCAGACTACTAGGAATGAAGAAAGATGAGTATATACGTAGGTTAACTATATACCAAGTCGTGTACATAGGCGGGTTATACATAGGTTCACTATGTACCAAGT
>APFE031491964.1:30462-49207 GCA_000404065.3 Pinus taeda | reverse complement strand
GAACATTCTCCCACTTGTTGTTTTCTTTCCATAGGGGGCCATAAGAGAGCTTAGTCATTTTTCCAGCCCTGAAATGCCCATTGTCTCTCTACACCAAAAGAAATTCTCAGAGCTCACATATTTTTTCAAGTGGTATTATTCAAAATGTCCACCTTTACGATCAACACCTTGTTGTCTTCTATCATATCCCTCACAAAGTGATACTGAACATCAATGTGCTTTGTCTTTGAATGATATGTGAGGTTCTTTTCCAAGAAAATTACACTTTGGCTGTCACAGTCTATCCTTATAGCTCCCTATACTAACCCCATACTTGAACACAATCTCTACAACCAAACTGCCTCCTTGCTTGCATGAGTGGCTGCCATGTATTCTGCTTCTGCAGTTGAGAGTACCACTACAGATTGTTTCGTACTCAGCCAACTAACTGCACCTCCAAATAGGTTAAACACATACCCACTTTTATATCTTCTCTGTTCTAGATCTCCAGCCTAGTCTTCATCAACAAAGCCACAAATATCCAACACTATGTCCAATCCTGGTCTTCCTCGGTAGCACAAACCATAATCACTAGTGCCACGCAAATACCTAAAAACCCGCTTCATTGCTCTCTAATGCTCCTTTCCTAGTTTTGAAATAAACTTGCTCAATACTCCCACTGCATGTGCAATGTCTGGTCTAGTACAGACCATTGCATACATTAGGCCACTGACTACACTTGCGTATGGAACACGGGACATGTCCTCTTCCTCTTCTTGTTTCTTGGGACACTGTTCAACAAATAACTTCACACCTACAAGAATAGGAACCTTCACTGATTTACTATCCTACATATTAAACCTATAAAATATTGTCTTGACATACTTCCTCTGGTTTAACCAGAGCTTCCCCTTTTCCCAATCTCTTCTAATTTCCATGCCCAAAATATAGTTTGCAACACCAAGATCTTTCATGTCGAATTTGGAGGATACATGGGTTTTCAAATCCTAGATAATTTCTTTGTCATTTCCAATCAGCAACATATCATCCACATATAAGACAAGATAAATAACACAGTCACCAATTAATTTAAAATACACATTGTGATCTGCTTTGCTTGTGGTGAAGCCAAGTCCCCATATAAATGTATCAAATTTCTGATACCACATCCTCACTGACTGTTTTAACCCATACATAGACTTCTTTAACTTGCATACCAGTTCTTTCTTACCCTTCACCGCAAAGCCTTCTGGTTGCTTCATGTAGATTTCCTCTTCTAGATCCCCATGAAGAAATGTTGTCTTCACATCCATCTATTCTACCTCAAAATCAAAAGCAACAACAATAGATTAAAATAATCTAATAGAAGTTACCTTGGCAATAGGAGAAAAAATATCACCAAAATCAATTCCCAGCACCTGGGAATAACCTTTCGCTACCAACTGAGCTTTGTATTTCTCCACTTTTCCTTCTGCATTTTTCTTCTTTTTTAACACCCATTTGTTGTGAATGGGTTTCCTTTCAGCCAGCAACTCCACCAAATCCCAAGCCTCATTTTTGTGCAAAGACGCCATTCCATCAACCATGGCCTCTTTCCTTCATAGTTCTGGGATCATCACTAGTAACAGACAAAGCAAAATTTGAACAGAAAGCAGATGGACTATACCTTTCTGACTGCCTTCTTTGTCGAACTGATCTTCTCACAGCCGAAGTTTGTGGCTCTTCATCTTCTAATTCCTCCTTTGTTGTAGAGTTTGATTCTTCCTCCTTTAACTCAAACTCTATCTTCTCAGGTTCCTTTGGTTGGACTTCATGTTTAATAACATCCTTCACCTCTCTAAATACCACATCTCGATTGTACACAACCTTCCTTGTTACTAGGTTCCAAATCTTATAACCCTTTAAACAATCCTTATACCCAATAAAGATTCACTTTTCATATTTACTACCCAACTTGGTTCATTTCTCCTTTGGAACATGTACATATGCATCACATCCAAATACCCTTAGATGTGAAAGAGAGGGTTTCTTACCAGTCCATATCTCTTGTGGAGTCTTATCCTCCAACGTTGATGAAGGTGACCTGTTGACTAGGTAACATCAGTATCCACCACCTCTACCTAGAATTCCTGTCATAACCTGACACCACTAAGCATGCTTCTTTCCCTTTCCATCAACATTTTATTCATTCCTTATGCAACTCCATTTTTCTGAGGTGTATATGGAGTAGTCTTCTGTCATGCTATACCACACTTCTTACAGAATTCTTCAAGTTCCTTGCTACAAAAATCTCCACCATTATCTGTCCTCAACACCTTTATCTTCTTCTTTGTATGATTTTCCACGAGAACCTTAAATTATTTAAACCTATCAAAGGCTTCATATTTCTTCTTAAGGAAATATATCCATGTATTCCTTGAGAATTCATCTATAAATGATACATAGTGCACAGACTTACCTAGTGATGGAACCTTCACAGGTCCAAACACATCACTGTGCACAAGTTCTAATATTTGTTTTGCGCTCTCACTACCAGAGGGGAAACTCACCTGATTCAGCTTCCCATATGCAAAATTTTCATAGAAATCAAAATCCAACGAGCTATTACTCATACCTTCTACCATACCTTTACCATGAAGTATTCAAAGGTCCTTCTCTCCAATATGTCCAAGTATTTGATGCCACAACATGGTCTTCTGTCTAAAGACCACTAGATTTTCTGCTCCACTTTTAGGAACCAAAGGATTGTTGCACAGATCAATAATAGTGCTACCTTGCAGCTTGTATAGAGTTCCAATCTGAACTCCCCGCATCAATACCAGTGCTCCTGGAACCATTTTGCAGGTATCCTTCTCAAACACTGTTTTTACACCTGCATCGTCCAACTTGCTTGCAGAAATCAAATTTCTGGCCAATGCAGGAATATGAAAAACACCTAGAAGTGTTCTAACTCTTCCACCTTGCAATTTCAACTTTACTTTTCTGCGATGAATGATTCTAGCCTTCCTATCATCCCCCAAGAAGACGTCACCACCATCGTATTTCTCATACTCGCAAAACCACTCTCTATGGGGGGTGAAGTGAAAGGATGCACCTGAGTCAATCAACCATGCCTCAGGATCTACATGTGTACTTGAAGAAGCCAAGTACACATCCCCACCTTCATCTAAGGTGGTTTTTGCCTCTGCAGAAGGAGCATCATCAGATCCCTTTCCTTTGTTAGGGGCTTTAGATTTACAATTCCTTTTGTAGTGCCCTTCCTTTCCGCATTTCCAACACACCACCTTTACAGGTTTTCCTGGAGATTTAGATCTCCCTTTAGATTTAGGTCTCCCACTCGATACTTATTTTTGTTTCTGTTCTGGTTCCGCCCTTGTATAGACAAGGCATCACCATTTTGGCTCTCCATATTTTTCTGGCTCATCTCCTCCGTTAGCAAGGATGAGACTATTTCATCAAAATGAAAGGCAGTTGCATTGCTACTTATTGCAATAACCAGACTATCCCACGAATCTGGTAGCGAACACAACAAATTGATGCACTTATCTTCATCTAAAATTTTAATATCAACAAATGATAACTAACTTACAATAGTATTAAATGCGTTCAGATGCTTTGTCACTGATTCTCCATCTCTCATCCTCAAGTTATACAACTTTTTCTGCAGGAACAGTTTATTCACCAGAGACTTAGATTGGTACAAAGAACCTAACTTTTCCCACGAAGCCTTCATTGTAGCTTCCCCTGATACATTCAGTAATACTAAATCTGAGACACACAATCGTACTGTGCTCTTTGCCTTCTGATCCAACTTCTTCAATTATTCATCAGACGCTCCTGTTGGTTTAGTACCTGGATCTACAGCGAACCACTGATCTTTATCCACCAACAAATCCTCCATCTTGAGTTTCCCCAACTCAAAACTCTGACCATTAAATTTCTCGATCTCTATATTTCCACTGCTCGCCATCTTCTTTCACCACCAAAATTGATCTCATAGATCTCCCACTGAACAGGGTTTACCACAGGCCCGAGCGAAACCCCTCAGCAACAAAGGTGTCCCCTTGAAGCCAAAATAGGTCTGATACCAAATGTAGGTTTTAACCTTGTACAAAAATTACCTGCATACGAATTCTAAAACACAGAAAATAAACAATGTGAGAGCATAACACATAAAACACATATGCACAAAGATTTTCCCCTGGATCCCAAAACCGAGACTACTAGCTTGAATTTTCATTATGTTCCTTTCAATGTTATAATACACATTTATACATGGTGAAGCATTCAATACCATGGACCGAAAACCATCGCGTCCAAAAAACATGTGCGAAAATCATGCACAAAACCATAGGTGGATCTTCCCAACCTAACATAGGGTCAAAAACCAAAATTTTCCAGGGCACTGCCCTAGACCCCATAAAGTGGGGTTATAGGTACACCTCAAACCCCCTGTGAACCCCCCCCACCCTTGCTACACAATCGGCTCAACAAAAGGGGGCTCTGACCCCCTCTAACCCCCCAGTTAACTACGTGGGCTAGTCGTGGAAAGAATATAAGACAACCCAACAAGTTCCATGGGAAAGATAAAGAAGATCATTAGGCCCATGTGATGCCATATCACCTCTCATGCTCGTCAAACTCATATATTGATGATTCCATTCATCTTTGTATTTTCCAATGAACCCTCAGTGGCACTGCAGCTAAGTGGTACATTGAGTTGCCTCAAAGCACATACCATGACTTTAACTCTTTAGCCATGGCTTTCCTCACGCATTTTCAATTGTCGGTTCATTATGGAACTAGCACCTATTTACTCACATCGTTTAATAAGGATACTACGACACACATCTCTGATCACATCCATGAATGGAGATGTAGATGTAGATGTCGACTAATCAAATTTGAGATTACTAATCAGCTATTGATTGAATGGTTCACCAAATCATGCGTAGCCCCAATTTCTCATGATATAGCTATGGGTGGATGTGTTACTAAAGATCAAGCCATTTTTTATGTCCAATAATTAGATCTAGTTTACTTTTAGTCTGGAACTTTGTATGAGCTATTACCCAATGCTCCACGGCCATCATCTGATCCCATGGAATCAAAGTCACAAGTTGTACCTCGCTTTGATGGAATTATTGGTTCGGTATCCCAGACCCATACTAAAACTTCTTCCAAACAAAAGTCAATCTCAAATATTGTTCCTAATAATTCATCCCAGAATCCATCTAGCCTTGGTAAAGCCTCAGATTTCCATTCAATCCAGTCTACCATAGTGGACAAATCCTTGAAAGGGAAGAAGAAAGGCAAAGGCAAGGGTAAATTCGATGCCTCGAAACAGGGTCCCCGCAAATTGTCTGCTAGCGAATCTTCACAATGGAAACCTAAGTATCCTTGCCTCATTTTCGAGGAAGATCACTACACTAAGGATTTTCCGTGACGATCCAAAGTTAGACGCTTACTCAGAGGGACTCCTGCTGTCGTCAAAGAGATATTTTCATCTTAGCAAACCCAAATGGTAGACCAACCCCAATCTGCTTCCTCCAAATCTCAAGTGTTCATGATGAGTACATCTATTAATGTGGCTACTAGATCGAAATATTATCAAACTCCTACCTGAACAGATGGGAAGGAGAAAGAAGCCACACCTACTTCTTCTGCCCTAAGTTCTGGCCCTCTTCATATTGAGTGCCCTAATACTGACTACGCTATACAGCCACCCTTTCGAGGTGTGTTGTGGAAATCGTTGTATAATCCCAATGCCCGAGCTTCTCAGAACTATAATATTGTTGAGGATTTGGCTCAGACATCGTCAGCTATCTCAGTGCTCGAGGTGCTCCAAAGCTTCCCATCACAGTGGAAATCTTTGTTGGCAGCTATCAGGGACATCGATCCCACCGATTCCCATTTGATATGTTTTAATATAGAGATCCATGTTCCCTGTCTTCCTCATGAGATTTTCTTTCTTATTCATGTAATCATCAATGAGAAGACCATCCACTAGAGTGTCATTGATGAAGGTGCCTCAACCTACATCATGTCAACTGCATGCTAGAAGGATATTGGTTCTCCTTCTTTAAACCAATCTCTGAACACTTTGGAAGCTTTCGATGGGCGCAATTCGCAACTCTTCGGTGTCTAAACAAACCTTTCCATCACTCTCAAAGGAAATACAGTGCTAATTGAGGTAGAAATTGTTGATGCCAATCTCAATTATAATCTTCTACTCTGTCAAAGTTGGACCCATGCCATGCATGTCGTGGCCTCTTCTTTATTTTGCATGATTCATTTTCCCCATCAAGGGAAGATTGTCACTATCGACTAGTTGTCTTTCGTTGCCTCTTTCTCCTCATATGGCAATATTCCATACATAAAGCACACTGGTTCTCCCTATGACAGTGTGGGGGAAGGCCTTTTTAAATATTCTACCTTAATGGGAAATTTTCCACTCCCACCTCCTCATGTTTCCTTTTTCAACATGATCTTGGTCAAATTTGATCCTTGGATCATACCTTCACCAGATCTTATTGATACTTGAGGTGAGATTATTCTGCTTAGTCTCACCGAGGTCAATTACGTGGAAATTGTTTCGGCTTCAAGTTATGCATCCTTTGATTCTTTTATGCTAAAGACCTCTCTCAATATGTACTCTCAATCCCCATGGCTTGGCACTTTGGAATCGCATGATCGCTTAGCCGAGACCTTCCTTGATAATGAAGGTATCATGGAAGTCATGTCTCTTGAGGAACCATCTTGGATCGATACTCATCATTCCTCCTTATTCTTGCCTCATCCAGCAGTCATGTCTATCCTTTTCAAAGAGTCCTCTTCTCCATTTCCACTACCATCATCACTCGCGAGGTATGGTCGGAAGGAAATTTGGGTAATATTACCCAAACAATGCCGATTGACATTTCTATCAAACCTAGTATCATTGAAAACGTTAATATTGGGGTGTCTTGTTCTATGGATGAGATCAATACATATACTCATCTTTTTTAGGATTTCCATGATGTGTTTGCATGGTCCTACAAAGAAATGCCTGGAATTGATCCTAGCATTGTAGTGCACGAAATCCCAACTTACCCGCACGAGAAGCCTGTCCATCAAATGCTTCGCTCAGTGCACCCTAGGAAGGTCACCGCGATTAAGGGTGAAGTTGTAAAACTTCATAAAGCTGGGTTCATCTACCCCATTCCCCTTACAAACTAGGTGTCCAATATTGTCCTGATGACTAAAAAATAGGGCATGATCTACGTTTGCGTTGATTATCTAGATCACAATCGTACCTATCTTAAAGATAACTATCCTACTCCCTTCATTGATCAAATGATTGATGAGTGTGCCGGGAGCGAGATATTTTCCTTCATGGATGATTTTTCTGGTTACAACTAGATCAACATTGCACCGGCCAATCAAGAAAAGATAGATTTTATCTATCTGTGGGGTATGTTCGTGTACAAAAAGCTCCCTTTCGGCCTCAAAAATATTGTGGCTACATTTCAGAGGGAAATGTCCTATGCATTTCATTATATTTGCAACATTGTCCAGCCCTACTTGGATGACCTTCTTTCTCATTCTCATCGGTGCCAAGACCACTCAAACCATCTTCGGTAAATTTTTCTACGCTGCAAACACTATAACATTATGTTGAAACCGCACAAATGTGTTTTCTGCATAGAATCTGAATGACTCCTCGGCTTCATCATTTCCAAGGAAGGTATTTACCTTGATTCGTTAAAATTTGAGGCCATTTTAAATTTAACCCCTCCATCTTCACTACACCAACTCAAGAGCCTACAAGGAAAGGCCAACTTTCTCCGTCATTTTATACCTAACCATGTCAGGTAAGCCACAATATTTACCCAGTTGCTAAAAGAAGGAACACCCTTTGTATGGGACGAGGTGGCCCAAAAATATTTTGATGATCTTAAGGCCATCCTCGTAAGTTCTACTCTATTGCACTGACCAAATTATTATCGAGATTACTTCCTTTACCTAGTCGCGGCCCCTAGCACCATTGCTATGGTCTTGGTTCAAGATGATGATGAAGGCAACGGACATGTATTCTACTACCTTACTTAGAATCTCCTCGACACTGAAATGCATTATGCACATGTCGAGAACTTGGCTTAGGCATCCATTCAGGTTGTTCAATGCTTTCAGTAGTATATCCTTCTGCACACGTCTATAGTGGTTTATAAATGCAACCCCATGACCTATATCCTGACTCGTCTGTTGCTGAGGGGGAAATATTGTAAATGGATGGTGATCCTACAAGAATTTGTTTTGGTATTTACCACTGCCAAATATAAGAATTCACTTGTTTCCACCAAATTGATTTGTTCCCTTCCCTCTAAGTCTCTTCCTACTGGCACAGATGAACAACTCCTAGATGAGACCCTCTTTCTAATTAGCACCCTTGGTCTATGGTACGTGATATCATCATGTATCTCTAGACCTCTACGTTCCAGTCCACATTGACTAAGGATGATCACTACAGGATTGGACATCACTCCCAACCCTACCATATTATTGGTGATACTTTATAACATGTGGGTGTCGATTCAATTCTTCACCGATGCCTTACGATTGAGGAAGCTCAAAGAGTTCTCAATCATTTCCACTCTGGGGCATGTGGTGGTAATATGTCTGGTTACACTTTCGCTCAAAAAATCCTTCACGCTGGTTATTTCTGGCCATCTATCTTCAAGGACTGCATTCGTGCTATTCACAACTGCCACCAATGCCAAATTTAGCAACACAATATGTGTGCCCCACCCACTCACCTACACCCCGTCATTACTGTTTGTCCTTTTGCCTAATGGGGCATCAATTATATGACATGTAACCCTCATTCAGCTAGGGGGCATGGCTATAGTATTGACGCTATGGATTATTTCACCAAATTGGCTAAAGAGATGCCTACATACTCTGCAGACAGTAAGACGATGGCTCAATTCCTTTTCAACCATTTTATTTCTAGGTTCGATGTACCTCAAGCCATTGTCACAAACCATGGCTCACATTTCAAAGATTACATGATGACTGAGCTGACATCTGCATTTGGCTTGCGTGACGATGGATTGACCCCATATTACCCTCAGGCCAACGTCCAAGTGGAAGCCGTGAACAAGTCTTGGTACCAAAGCTTTAGCATACTATTGGGATGCACAAGTCAAATTGGCATCTCATGCTCTTTTAAGCTATTTGGGCCTATCGAACCTTAACCAAAGATGCAAGTGGTTTCACATTATTCCATCTGGTCTATCGTCTGGAAGTAACATTGTCGATTGAATGTGAGATTCCTTCACTCATGTTCGTTGTTGAATTCCTCCCCATAACAAGAGGAACACCTCTTATATCTAGAATGACTGGATGAAACTCGCTATCTCACTGCCTTGGTCATCGAAGCACAAAAGAAACGGGTCAAATCCCATTTCAACCAGTCGGTCTCCCCTCGCACATTCTCTAAGGGTGATTTGGTATTAATATATGACCAAGCTAACGATAAGCTAGGGGCATGCAAGTTCGACCCCATGTTTCATGGCCTCTACATTGTGAATAGAGTTTTGTAGAAAGGAGCCTATGAGCTTATTGATTATGAAGGAAATCCTCTCAATAAGCCCCGAAACGAGCTTTACCTCAAGAAGTACTATGCTTAGGTCATCTTGCATGGTTACTTATGTACATTAGTTTGTCATTCATTTTTGTGCAGTGTGTTTTTTTGTGGTAGTTTTCAAATAGATTTCCTATTTACTAAGATTTTCTTGCTTTGCAGATGTCTGTGACTACCCATATTGGTTTCACTGATGGTGCTTGTCATAGTACCCCAAACGTATAATCCATGGGTGGGCTATTTATAACCCTAAAGATGTGTTGATTGACCTTCAAGGTATCTTTCTAGGTTGCACAACTAACAACATTGATGAATATAGTGTGTTCATTAAACTATTGTTAGAAGCCACTGCTCCTGACATTAGAGAGTTGGTTGTCAACCTAGATTCACAGCTTGTTGTCCTTCAACTCAATGGGAAACATTCCATCAGAAACCCTCAAATATTGAGAATTTATCTCCATATCCATCTATTGGAAAGACATTTTGATTACATTACATATCATCATATTCCTGGACACATGAATACATTGACAGATGCATTAGATAATCATGTGTTGGATGGGAATTTGCAAAACATGTGAAAAGATAAAACAAACCATTTGTACCATAGTAGAAAAGAAAATACATCATAAATATATATATGGTGATAAGGTTTGATACATCAAAACCCCAAAAAATAATATGTGTGTCCAAAATAACATCAGTGGCTTGCAGGCCTCATATATTCATGGCACACATGCCTAAAAAAATGTAAGTGTTGAACCTAGGAACTAATCAACTTGGTGATCATTGTAGCATGATACAGCTTGTGCAGCATGAGTCAACAGTTATTGGATCCGATCTGAGACTTCAACTGCGTGTCTCTGGTACTGACGAGGAATGTCTCCTACTCGACTATACTCCAGGATGCCACGAGTAAACCCCTCAAGGTTCCTCATGATTTCCTCCTTGTTGTCACTCCCTTCCTGATAAGGAGTGACAACATCAATAGGACGGGGGACACACCTGGCTATTGGAGACATCTCAGCAGGCTGCTCTGGTCCAACATCTATATTAACAAGATAAACATTATAAGCAGATATATACCAAAAACAATTAAAAATATCAAAATTAAAATTTTGATTCTTTACCTTCATTGTCAAAATCCTCTCCATCTGGATCTCTACCGAAGTCGGTGCCACTGTATGACCAGTCCTCCACGACGAGTTTCTAACATCACAACCATGAAAAGAATGCAGGTTGGTATTACATGTGCTGAGCCTTAGTGATTTTGGGCATCAAATGACTCCAGCAAGCCATCCGTGAATCACGTGGCATAGGATGATCTACCTCAATCAGCTGATAATGGAACATTGGTACCCATTTCAAGAAGAAGGTCACAAGCACCAATCTGAAGAAAAATTGCTTCAGATTTTGTGCCTTGTCTTTGGATAGCTAGCGCGTTATGTTGATATTCATGGCCTTGGCCCAGTTGAATATTGTAGGATTTGTACAGTCGACAGCATAAAGGAACTTCAACTTGTTAGTCTCATGTTCCGCTTGGGACCCCGATACTTTGTTGATGGTCAAAAGAAGAAATCTTAATGTCAGATCCCGAAGACTGGAAATCTCAATCTTCCCACTTTTGGATTTCAGGGCATTACGGCAGTGTTCAACAAGAAATGAAGATATCACAGCCCCAATCGGCCGTGACCCATAAACGTTCACTAGTTCCCCTCAGTGGGATAGTCCAGTGATGAAGTATATATATGAAGTTTCCAACTCCAGCTCCTGGTCACCAATGACAAATATCTCCTGATTAATGTCTTAAAGACTAATCAGGTAACGAAGCAACTCGGGTTGGGCCTGCATTCGTGGCATGAGAAATAATTTGAGGAGCCCGCAAGCCCTCAAATCTTCAAGTCAATTTGGGTCATTCATTTCCTGGGTGTCAACATCTTCATGTTCTCATTCTTTCGAGTCCACCATTTTCAGCGATTCTTTCCTGGAAAAGCCATTAATTTGAGTCAACAATCATGCTTGCCCCATAAAATTTGAGTTTGAATGGTGATTTTTTTTTGAGGAAATAGGGTATTTCCCTACTCACAGCGCTGGCGTGCCTATTTAAAAAAAAATTGCACCAAACTGCACGGTTGGCTTTGTTAATCACCCTCGGTCGGTGCGATTTCGTGCCCGGAAGTCACACCAATCGAGGGTGAAAAAGTTTTTCAAAACCCCCTCAAAAAACTAAAAAAATGGTTTAAAACATAAATAAAGTACATGGAAATGGAGCTCGGGGCTTTGGTTTTTACCTGTAACTGGTGGCTTGGTGATTCACCTTTCGGATGTCCCACAATTTTCTCTAGAACAATTAGGGCAAAAGTGAGTAAATTGTTCTCACAGTAAGGTAAAATGGTAAATGGTAAAAATATATTTATTTTTCTCCTTTTTATTCATCTTTTCATGCAAATATCAGGTTTTTGTAGATATTTTAACCTATTTTTCCTCAATAACTAAATAATACACTTTTCCCTTTTACGTAGCAATAGGTGATGGATGTTCGATGATGGTGATGAGTGTTTTTCCCTTTTGACTCGTAAAAAGAAAATAAAATGGGGGGCCACTTTCAAGCTCTTTTTCGACCCTTTGAAAGTGAAAATATGGCCGAACCCTTGTCATTTTGAACTTGTTAATGGTTGTGAAATGTCGTGCACCTAGTATAAGTTTACTCCTTTGCGGGCTAGGAGGCACTATTTAAGAAAAAAGTACTCCTTGACTGAAAAGGTCAAGTGGTTCTCTCAAGTATTGTTTTCTACCTTTTTGGGCTTGAGAGACACAAGCATATGAAAAGGGACCATGTGGAGTTTTATTTTACGTGTCTTTTTCAAACTTGCTAAACATGAAAAAGATACCAAGTTACACCTATATCGGACTTGTCAAACTATTAAAATACATCGGATTCATCACCATGACGAACATGAGTCTCCTTCCTAGGGCTCGTTAAACTTACTAAGTCGGATTCATCCGAAGGATGAACTTACAATGCAAGCATATGCTATCCCCTTCAAGCTTACGATTAAAAAAATAATTGGGGTACGTGCCACGAATGGTGGGGGAAAATTTAGAAATATATCAGTTGTGTCAGCAGCTCACTATTGAACATGACACTTTCTGCTTCATGTTAGGTTGGGATATCCTCCTTTGTATCGTTGACCTTCCTAGGTTGGGCTGTTCATTTTTTCCTTCCACTTGATCTCTTCCACATCATCATGACCACCAATCCTATGGATCCAAAAGCTACCAAAATTCCAAGATGTGTCGTCGATATGTTCAAGAGTTGTCCTTATACAGTTACATTTGCCTCTGATTTTCTATATCATCCAAAATCGTTTTTCATCCTTTTGTCTCATGTCGGTGATGTGGGAAACATTATGGCCCTCCTCTGACACGGTCACTTTCCATCGACTTCAACTCATTATCCAAGAAGTTGACCAAGGGACTCCCTTCTAGTACCTTAGAGCTTGCATGCCCTAATGGCAAGTTCTTTGCACCCAATGAAAAGTTCACATCATTGGCTTTTGATAGAGTGATTTTTCAAGTGTTTGAATTTAGTTCCTCTATTCACATTCTGTGAATTGTGCTAATAGTACCTTGAGGACCATTGTCGTTATTGGTGCTTTCTCTCATGCTTCTTAACAATTTACATCATTGACTAGTAATTAAGTGAATTTCTAGCATGTTCAACATCAACACATCTATTCACATGTTCGAATATGTACTTTGATCAAGTCGTGTTAGAGTGCAAGACCCTAGGCTTAGATCACGAAAGACTAGGTTACGAAGTGATGTGACATGATTATGTTGATATGCATGTCTCTTTCAGATGGATGGTTGTGAACATACCATGAGTTTTCATATGTGATCCTTCTCATTATTAGATGGATACGACCATACCTTGGTTTCATTTTGATCCTCTTTAACAGAAGGTTGTGCCCATACCTCGATCCATTTGCATGATCATTCTCTAGATGGCTGCATCCATGCCACGATTCATGTATCATTTGACAAAGTTCTCAGTTCTATATATGTATCTGTACTTTCTTTCCGGTTTTTAGACAACAGACTATGGTTACTCACATTGATTCACAAAGAAATTTCATCTCTCACTCTAGTTCGACCTTCACGCTTTAGGGGGCATCTGTTACAAAAAAATTTGTCACTCTCCCTGTACTCCCCATTCCTTGATCATGGAAGACCTCTACAGTGAACCCCACATGCTTTCCCTTCATGAAGAAACTCCCATTGTGTCCCTCTTCATGAGCAGATCAATTCCCTTTGGCACCATTTCCCTTGAAACTTCTATTTTGCCCAATTTACAAGACTGGTGCTAATGACCTTTGTCTCCCCCATGCTGATGTGTAGATATTAGCACTATCCCTAGCTACGACTAGAGCGATTGAGCTGTGCTCTAGTTGTGACGGTCCTGTTATGGAAAGTTTTTTAAATTAGGAGCTGAAGCTTCCAGCTCTAGAAACTTCGTAACGGATGTCTTGTAAATGGTTTGGCTGGATGGGGTCGAGGATGTCAGTTTGGGCTCCTTTCCCCTATAATGATGGAGCTACCTCAAGGGATAATATCTTCTCTCATGAGAAGAGGATCCATCTTCCATCCATTCATCCTATATAAACCTCCCTTCTTCCCAAGCACAAGCTAGCGTTAATGTTGGCATGCTAGTGCTATTTTGGTTTGGAGTAAACAACAAGTTATTCATAATTGTAGCTATCTATTTTTGTGAGGGAGAAGTGTGATTTTGTTTGGAGTGAATCTTAAAGGGAAGAGTCTTAAAACAATTGTTGATTAAGGCCATCATGATATGCTAGTAGAAGTGTGTGGGAACCTGGTCTTGTCAGAGGAGAACCACAATGTGAAGACAATGGTTTTAATCTCTCTTTGATATCAATATATATGTAACTATCGATTGATTTCCTACATGTTTTTCCATCTTACATATTCATGGCCTAATGTTTCTTGACTTGTTAAGTAAGTTGAATTACAATTTGTCTATTATCACAATTGTTTTCTATTGTTTACTTGTTTCAGGTGCTTGAGGAAGGAAGTGAGAGATAGTTGGAGCAAGAAAGAAAGGAAATAATCAAACAGGATAAACATAATAAGAGGTAGGCCCTCTTCATTGGTTATAACCTAAGGAAATCTTCCATAGAATGTATCTATTGTAGATAGACCCATCATTGGGCTAGAGGAATTTGTTTGTCTACTTCACCCCAAGGTGTAAGTGCGCTTCAATGCAGGTAGGCCAATGTCAGGGTGCTCTGTAGAGTACTTGGGCCCACTTTGACCTCCACTGGGCGAGATTGAGTGAAATTCACATAGGGTTCTAAGAATATTCTTACCCTCTGGAGTCTTCTAGAAGTTTCCCACACTTATCATCTCCTATGAGCTCGAAATTGGATAGGGAATGAGTTAAATAACATCCTATCCTCTCATCCATTCCTCCATGGAAACTAACTCTAAGTTTAGAAGGCAATTCAATACCCTCATTTATGACAAAGCATCCTCCATTTGCCTATAAATTGAGCAGTCATCTAAGTGATTAGAGGCTAGACTTTGAGAATTTGGAAGGAGATACTGTTGGAGTGAGAATTGAGATTGTAAGTGAGTGTTGTTATGCTTCTAGAGTGTTGTGCTATTGATGTGATCCTAGTTGGAACCCAAGATGGAAGAGTGACAATGGATCGAACTTCATGGTTGTAATTCTTCCTTCTAATTAATAAAGTTGTTTAGACCTTTTTCCATATGCTTATCTTGATATATCATGTTTTTATGTGTGAATGTATTAGATTCCATTTACTTGTATTCGATAGATCTCTTTCTTTGATTGGCTCTTTGTCTTATGTTTATACTTGTAGGTACCTTTTAAGCGAGTTAAGTTTGGGAAGGAGTGACGGGAGTTAAACAAAGGAGACAAAAGCAAAGCAAAATAACAAGTAAGTCTTTTGATTCCCTTTGTCTTATTTATCGTTTATAGAAAAAGGATAAGCGCTTTAAATTTGTTTTTCTAGGTGTAGCTACCTACCTAGAGAATTAGTATTTATCCGTAGATACCAAATTCATCATAATAATCCTACCTAATGGGAAGAAACTTCAAGGTAAAAACAGATCATGATAGTCTTAAATACTTTCTAGAACAAAGACCAGCAAAAATGGGTCGCAAAGATGTTGGTTATGACTTTGAAATCATTTTCAAAAAAGGGAAGAAAAATATTGTGGCAGATGCACTCTCAAGAAAGGATGAGGATGTGGAAGCATTTCTTTGTGCCATTTATATTATCCAACCATATTGGACAAACGAAGCAAGGGATGAATGGAAGAATGATGAAGAAGTGTGGGTACTCATTCAAAAGATACAACAAGGTCCCAGTATATCTGATACATTTATCTAGAAAAAGGATTCGTTATGGTACAAAGATCAGTTATATCTATGTAAGAATTCCCAACTCAAACAAAATATTCTTAGGCAATTGCACACCTCTCCCTTAGGAGGGCACTCAGTATTTCTAAAAACTTACCATAGTGTTAAGAAGGATTTTTTTTTTGATGGCCTTAAATCGTATATTCAAAAGTTTGGGGTGGAATGTTTGGTTTGCCAACAAGATAAATTTGAAACAATTAAGACCCCAGGTCTATTACAACCTTTATCGATTCCAAGCCAATGTTGGGAGGAGGTTTCAATAGATTTTATCACAGGTTTACCCAAGTCCAAAGGAAAGAGTGTTATCATGGTGGTAGTTGACATAATTACCAAGTATGCACACTTTTGTGCATTATCTCATCCATTTAAAGTGAGTATGGTTTCTACTGCATTTATGGAAACAATTCAAAAGCTGCATGGAAACCCAAAGATTATTGTAAGTGACAGGGATCCCATTTTCAGTGGAATTTTTTTAACATAATTATTTTCTTGTCTTGGTACTCAGTTAGCTCATAGTTCATCTTATCATTGTTAATCTGATTGAAAAACTGAGATAGTAAACAAACATTTGGAAGAATATATTTGTTTCTTTGTATCTAATAAATAGACATAATAGGTCAAATGGTTGCCTTTGGCTGAATGATGGTATAACACTTCCTTCCATACTACAACAAAAATGACCCCATTTATGGCACTTTATGGATATCATCCACCATCCATCACATCATATTTAAGTGAAAATTCTAAGGTTCAAGTAGTGGAAAATCACATCGAACATTAACAACAAGTTCTCCAACTTTTAAAGGATAACCTCACCTTGGTGCAAAATAGAATGAAACGGCAGGAAGATCAACATCGCAATGAAAGCAGTTTTGATGTAGGTGATTGGGTATTCCTACAGCTACAATGATATAAACAAATGTCCCTCAAGTAAGTTAAGAAGGATAATAAATTATTACCAAAGTATTATGGTTCATACAAGGTGTTGCAAAAAATAGGTACTATGGCATACAAATTGGAGCTTCCTACAGCTTCCCAAGTGCACCCAATTTCAATGTTTCATGCTTAAAGAAGTTTATAGGTGGCAAGCTCCCAGTTCAAAACATATTTCCATAACTTGATGAGGAAGGAAAAATCATATTGGAACCTGAAGCAATCAAAGAAACAAGAACTCAATAACTACAAAATCGATCAATTTTAGAGTATCTCAACAAGTGGTAGAACTTACCCATTGAAGAGTTCACATGGGACGAACAACGTAAACTTTGAAATGGGAACTGATACTGTTACCCATTTCATAGAGATAGCAAAAGAGTGACCCGATTTTGAAAAGAGAGGGTGCAAAATACACATATTTTTTTTAGAGCATAGTTTTTGACACTTCAAATTTTTTTATGTACATTACATTTTAGAATGTTAGTAATATGCATGCTGATTTAAAAAATGGTAATTCTACATCAGGCCCTTTTTTTAAAAGACATATTTTTTGACATTAAATTTCTAACATATGAAATGTAAATAATTATTTTCTGAATTTAACAAATTTTGACACTTAATTTTTTATCTCAAATTTTTTATTTATAAAAATATATAAAAAAGCAGACAAAAAAAACCATAAAAATGTATAATATATATATTAATATATATATATTATATTATATAGATTATAAGATATTCTAATTATGCATGCTGATTAAAAAATGGTAATTCTACTCAGGCCTTTTTTTAAAAGACACTATTTTTTGACATTAATTTCTTAACATCATGAAATGTAAATTAATATATTTTTTTGGAATTTTAAACAAATTGACGCTTAATTTTTTTATTTCAAATTTTTTATTATAAAATATATTAAAAAAGCGAACAAAAAAAACCATTGATATATTATATATTATATAAACTTAAAACATTTTAAATTATATATATATATATATTATTACCATTAAAAATTAAAAACAAACAAACATTATATTCTCAATTTTTAAAAAATAAAAAACATTTAAAACTTTAAAAGACATATATTTATGATTAAAACTTTAAAAAATACATCTGCATGCAGCTCCACCACCCAAGGCCATGCCCCCTTGGGCAGCGGGGTAGTGGTTATCCGATTCCGAAAATCAGATAGCCACCCCCATGGGCAGTCAGGTGGTGGCTATCTGATTCCGAGAATCGGATAACCATCATCTGACTACCCATGGCGGTGGATATTCAATTCTGGGAATCGTATAGCCACCCCCACGAGTGGCCGAGCAGTGGCCATCTAATTCTGAGAATCAGATAGCCACCACCCGACCTCCCCCACGGGTGGCTGCGCGGTGACTATCTGATTCCGAGAATCAGATAGCCATCCCCATGGACAACTAGGTGATGGCTATTTGATTCCAAGAATTGGATAACCACCTCCATGGGCATTCGGGTGATGGCTATTTGATTCCGAGAATCGAATAGCCACCCCCATGGGCGGTCAGGCGATGGCTATTCGATTTCAAGAATCGGATAACCATCCCTACCAGTGGTCAGGCGATGGCTATCTGATTCTCGGAATCAGATAACCACCCCGTGACCACCCATGAGGTGGATATCCGATTCTCAGAATCGAATAGCCACTGCTCAGCTGCCCATGGCTATCCGATTTTGAGAATTATAAAACCACCACCAGGCCACCCCCA
>APFE031491964.1:9008-29039 GCA_000404065.3 Pinus taeda | reverse complement strand
GGGGGTGGCTGGGAAGTGGCTATTCAATTCTCAGAATCAAATAGCCACCGCCCGGCCGCTCGTGGGGGCGGTGGCTAATAATTTTTTTTTTTTAACTAAAAAATAAATTTTGTTTTTTAAATACAATAAACATATTAAACAAAATTTATCTTTTATTTAAATAAAAACAATTTTATCGGCCACCGCCCCCAAGAGCGGTCGGGCGGTGGCTATTTGATTCTGAGAATCGAATAGCCACTTCCTGGCCACCCCCACGGGCGGTTGGGCGGTCACTATCTGATTCTCGAAATCAGATACCCACCACTCAGCCACCTGTGGGGGTGGTCGGGTGGTGGTTATCTGATTCTCAGAATTGGATATCCACCTCAAGGGCGGTCAGGTGGTCGTTATCCGATTCCGAGAATCGAATAGCCACCACCTAACCGCTGGTGGGAGTGGTTATCCGATTCTTGGAATAGAATATCCATTGCCCGACCGCCCATTGGGGTGGCTATCCGATTCTCGGAATCAAATAGCCATCACCCGGATGCCCGTGGGGGTGGCTATCCAATTCTTAGAATTGAATAACCATCGTTCAATTTCCCATGGGGTGGCTATCCGATTCTCAGAATCGAATAGCCACCAGCCAGCCACCCATGGGGGTGACTGGGCGGTGCCTATCTGATTCTCATAATTAGATGGCCAATGCTTGGTCACCCGTGGGTGTGGCTGGGCGGTGGCTATCCAATTCCGAGAATCGGATAGCCACCCCCACGGGCAGTCGGGCGGTGGTTATCCAATTCTGAGAATCGGATAGCCACTACATACTATCCGATTCTCGGAATTGGATAGCCACCGCCTGACTACCCATGGGGGCGTGGCCCTAGGTGTCATGCCCCCAGGCCAGCAGTAGTCTTTCAACCGCTCTTGGTGAGGTGCGACACCACCGAACACTTTCTTTTCACCAATACTTATGTTTGTGGACTACGCCTAACCACTTATTCCTACTTAGTTTTTGTTTCTCAACCAAGTATTATTTCTTTGTCCCTTATACCAATGAACACCCATACACATTCATTATCAACAGCAATTATAAATGATGAACACAATTGCACAATATAAAGGGAGGGGCAACTCCCTGAACAATGAGTCTGCCCAACAATATATTATACAATAGTTTACAAACCTTTACAAGTATAGTTGGAAACCCCAAGTTTCATACTTAGCCAAATTTACAATCCAAGGCAAAACTCGGTTGCCTAGCTCATCGACACCTTCGCACGGTCGCCACATGACTTCACCAACGCTTCGTTCACCTTGTCGCACGATCGTGTTGTTCGCCCAACTCGGGCACGCCTCCAAATCACCACACACAGGCGCCTCCAACCGAGACACACCTCCGTCCACAATCTCAACACTCCACCAAGTTACCGTGCACACTTGCATGACGGGTGGGCACTCACCTGAGTCACCAAGACACCCGTGCCAAGTCGTCGCACAAATCGGGTGCTCCTCCGTTTCACCGTTGGGCACCTTTGCACAAACCAGACGCCACACCCGTGCACGCCTCAACTGACCATCGGGCGCCACACACCCATGCACGCCCTCACCCAACCACCGGGCGCTCCTGCCCGCACCTTAACCCACAACCGAGTTCAGCGTGTCTTCACCGTGCAACCAAGCCCAAGAATGGGCGCATTACTAAACCTGCACCTCCTCCTTAGATCTGCGCCTCTACCTCATAGAGCGAAGATGTTGAGCGAATGAGTGATGCTCCAAATGACTCAACGCATTCTCCAACATATACCCACGGCAGGGCGAGTTGACTCACCCGGCCGACTCATCCTCCGAGCTCCACACGCCATCAAATATCATGTCGGCCCCTTCATCAATGTAGGTCGGCCTCCATATGTCTACCAGCATGCTACTATGCATATATACACTCGCTCACCCTCCACATATCTGCATAACACCATCGCATACTCAAGAGAGAGCTCGCACTTCGTCAAACCACAGCTCATTCAAGCCTACCCGCACGCCCAAAATTGTAGGTCACTACACTAGGTGGCAGAGCTACGTGCAGATATATTTTTAAAAGTTTTAATCGTAAATATATGTTTTTTTATTTAAATAGATTTTTTTAAATTATATATATTTTAACTTAAATGTTTAGGTATTATGTAATATATATATAATATTTATCTATATTTTAATGTTTTTTTTTTTTTAATTTGAGTATATTTTGTTTTTAGTTTTTTTATGTTTGTTCTTGATTTAATAGTTTTAGTTTTTATTTAGCATTTTTTTCTTTCCTTTCATTCTGTTTTTTTTTCTTTTTATTTTTTGTTTTTGTTAATGCTTTTAAATTTTTTTTATTTATTTTTAATTTTATAGTTTTTAATTTTTTTGTTTTTTGCACTTTTTTATGGTTTACACACACCATATACATTTATGTTTCTTTTGTCTTTTTTTTTAATATATTTTTATTTTTTTTAATAAAATTACATAAAATTTAAGTGTCAATTGTTATTTTATTAAATAATTATTTACATTTCATACATTAGAAAATTTAAAGTAAAAAAATAGGTCTTTTAAAAAAAGGGCCTGATGCAGAATCACCACTTTTTTAAATCAGCGTGCATATTAATAACATTCTAAAACGTAATGTACATAAAAAAATTTAAAGTGCCAAAAACTATGCTCTAAAAAATATATGTGTGTTCTGCATCCCCCCTTTTCAAAATCGGGTCACTCTTTTGCTATCTCTATGAAACGGGTAATAGTGTCAATTCCCGTTTCAAAGCTTACATTGTTTAGGCAACCAATGACACTACTAGCGCCAGAACTTCATTCGTGTGGTATTTCCTCATAATATTCCCAGCTAGAATTTGGGTAGCAAACTACACCCCCTGGTCTTAAATGGGGCAGATAGAATATCCGCGCGACTTCTTGATTAATCCAAATTCAGTTTTCATCCTATCCGCCAACTCCTTTTCTGCATTTTTTCCTCCAAACTCCTTAGCAAGGTCTGCCCCTTTATAGGCCAGCTTCGTAATCCTATGGATGAGTATATCGGTGATAGGGATAGGTTCACCAAGCCATAAGCATCCATCATGCACCAACGCAAGCAACTGGTGCACACACATAGTGTTCATAATCAACCGGTGGAAGTGTGGTATGCAAAGCATGTGTAGTAAACCGGCCTGCTCGACGCCTCTGACCCATTTCATGGGTTCCAACCGTGTAACCCTAGTTTCTTCATAGTAGATCTTTGTCATGTACTTATTAGTAGCTAAGTGAGGGAATTTCTCGTGGTCAGCTAGATCCCAATCCTCCATCTTCAACACTTGGATGCGCGCTAAGATCGCGTCTTAAAAAATGATATGTTCTAGTAATAGTGGCATAGAGATCATAAATTTACCTGAATCTAGGTCTTTGGTTACTTTCGTTTCCCCTTTCCATGGAGGGATATACTCTGGGAGCCTAGTGTTAGGCTCGCCCTCCTCAATATCTAATTCCTCCACACCATCATGGATATCTTCTACCTCCAAGTCCACCATTTTCTCTGACTGATTTCTCTTATCCTTCTTCTCCTTCTGCCAAACCTCTAGGTTCTTCCTCGATGAATGCCTCACCGGTAAAAGTTTCTTCTACTTCTCCTTAGCAGCTGATTGCTTTGGCCTAAGTGACCTCGGCGCTATAGGCACGAAGGTCATAGCTTCCATGCTCATTATTTCAGGGTTTTCCACATCAAAGATGATAACTTCAGAACTAATAGCCTTCATAGGATTTGTTGCATTCATTTGGTCAAAAAGAGGTCCACAGGCTACTGCAGATATGTTTACGAACGATGACCATGAAAATAATTCTTCCCAGTCTGCGTGCTTCATAAAATTAAAACAATAAGGCTCACAGACAATTCTCAGAATGCTAAGTGTTTCTCCGCAAGTCAACATGCCCTATTTATAGGGGTTTTCAAATTCAAATCCGATTGTTCCCTCCATTTTCTAATCATAAATGCATCTGTTACGACAGATCTCCAAATATTTTCACCATAAATAGTGCCTACCCACTCCTCTTAACGAGATTTTTGCCATCAAATCATGAATAGTGACTCCAACGGCTATTTTTGGAATCATATGCATGGTACCTCCCCCCTATGGCACATCTCATCCAGCGCAGCTTCACCTGTCGCACTCCTTTCTTTCGCTACGCAGCCTCCTTACTATATTTTTCTCCTCTTTGGGTAGTGTATTTTATAGTCCCGCAATCTCTTGCATCTGCCTAGATTACTAAGACTGTTAAATGCTTCCACCATTTGATTCGCCTATGGGTGATAGGTCGTGTTCTTTTGGTGGTATACTTAGAATTCTTCATGCATCCCATTGATCATTTCATTCAAGAAATGTGTACCCCTATCACTCATCAATATCTTAGGGCATCCAAACCATCTTAAGACATATTCAAACAAGAACTTCGCAGTGGTGGTAGTTATACAATCCTTCACACGCTACGCTTCCACCCATCTGGTTAAATATTTTGTTGTAGTAATAATATATCGTGCACTCGTCTTCTTTCCTAGTAGTTGTATTGGGCCTATGAAATCAATAGCCCACTTATCAAATACCTACAACAAAACCGGAGGATTTAAAGGCAATTCATCTCGTCGTGAAGGTTTTCCTATCCTTCGGCAAGCATCGCACGCCTTGCAGTATGTCTTAGAATCCTTATGTAATGTCAACCACCATAACCCACTGCGCAAAATCTTCTACGTAGTTTCTTTTCTTCCATAGTGTCCTCCTACCACTCCTCCATGTGCTTCGGCTAGGATACTAGTGCATTCATATTCTGGAACATACCTTTGCAGTATTTCATATGTTCCCATCTTGTAAAAGTGACCTGAAATAACTGAAAAATCTGCAGAGAGGACTACTAATTCCTTCTTCTATTGAGTGAAATATCCTTCCAGAGTTGTACTCATGGTTAAAAACTGTATAATGTCAGGAAAATTATCATCCGCAACACGCACTGCAAAGAGCCGTCTGTCTAGCAGTCCTTCCTCCAAACTATTTGGTTCTTCACCCATTTCAATCCTTGACAAGTGGTCAGGTCTTGCATTCAGCCTTCCAGGCTTCACAATCCCTTCAAAGTCATAATCTTGAAACAAAAATAACCATCAGCAGATCTCCCACCCCCAACACAGACTTATTGACCAAGTACTTCAGCAGGGAGTGATCTGTATACATTTTAAAATGTCAACCCAACAAATAATGTCAGAAATTTTGCAACGGATAGACCATCGCCAACCATTAGTGCTCTATAGTGGAATAATTCTTCTAAGCCTTTGATAACTTTCTACTCGCGAAGGTTATCAGATAATCAATTTCTCCCTCTCCTGCCTGTGTTAATACTACACTGAGCGCAATACAAGAAGAATCTACATGCACATGGAATTCTTTCTTCTAGTCTGGAAACACCAAAATGGGTGCAGTCACCATCTTTTCCTTCATGACATCCAGACTGCACTAACATTCTTCATCCCAACAAAAAATCACATCTTTCTTCAATAATTTTTCCATCAGCGCAGTTATCTGAGCATATACCTTCATAAACTTTCTATAATACCCAATGTGCCCCAAAGTCGTGCATAGCTGTTTTACATTCCTAGGAGCTTCCAAATTCACAATCATAGTGATCTTCACAAGGTCCACCATTAATCCCTACTTATAGATGACATGGCTAAGAAAAATTCCAAAGGACACACAAAATATGCACTTCTTCAAATTTATCGTGATCTAATACCTTCGACATGTATCGAGCATAAGGTGTAGACTCGCAACATGGAACTTCACCAATCCAAACACAGTCCAATCATCAAAATAAACCTCCAAAAATTTATGAATAACTTCCTTAAATGTGACGATTACTACCCGGGAGAAGGTTGCAAGCGCATTCTTCAATCCGAATGGCATTACTGTATACTGAAAGTAACCCCACTCTATCATGAAGGTTGTCTTGCTTCGATCTTCTGGCACGATATTTATTTGATGATATCCCAAAAATCTACCAGTAAATGAATAAGCCTCCTGTCCTCCAACATTCTCTAATACTTCATCTGTAAATGGTGTTGGAAACGGATCGTGCATGCATGCATCATTCAGCTTTCTTCGATCTACGCATATCCTAATTTCTCCTTTCTGCTTCTTCTCTTGGACAACCATTGGGCATACCCAATTAAATTCCTCTACGAGTTCAATAATACCGGCATCCATCATATTATCAAGCTCGTGGTGTACCTTTTCTTTATACTTCAGATTTAACTGACAAGGTCTCTGCTTAATGGGCTTTGCATCTGGTTTCAACGTAATCTTCATAACACCCAAATCTCCAATGATTCCCTTGAGATCCATAAAATTGTAGGGAATAGGTCCTGGTATTCGTGCAGTAGTTCAGCCACCTTATCGACTATATCTTCGTCCCAATAGTCTCCTATCTTTGTGAACTTAGGCTCTGTTTCAAATCCAATATTTACTTGTCTAGTTTTCAAAGTTTCTCATATATCTGGGATTTATGCTTTCAGGCCTTCAACTTCACGTTGTCCTTTTGTCTCTGGAATGTTAATATTCCTTGGGTCTTCTTCTTCCTCTTTAGCACTCACATTGTAACATTCCAAAACATGGCGTAACTGTGTACTCCAATCCGACTAATCCCATTCTATCGGTTCCTTAAGCATTATGAATAAGTTGTTTTTATCTCCTGGAGCACTTCATCAATGCATTCAAAGCCATCCTCAAAGTTGAAAATCAATAAGAAAATATCTTTTAATATATCCCATTCAGTTGCCCCATGGTGAAGCTCTATTTCCAAATACCTATTCTTCAGGGTTGTATCTAAGGCATGACAGAAAATGTGCACCCATTCTAGCTGTGGCTCTGTTCCCCAAGCCTTAGTCCATCATGTCAGATGATCATGCGAATCATCCTTCCCACTGTAATTTTCTGTCATCTGGGTATTAGCATACCCAAACCTTAATCTCATCATTCTTCTATATTCCTTTCATCCAACGAAGCTTTCCTTATGTGTACCCCACCAACGGGGAGGCGTAGCATGCACTGCCAACAACAATGCTTGGAAGCGATGTTCTTCTGGTACTTTCCTTTTAAATTCATCTAAAAATAGATCCACATCAGTCAAACCATCATAATGTGGAAGCTTCCTTACCTCAGTTGAGACACACCGCATTGATTTGGTCATCATATTTCAATGGAACGTAGATACTTCATGTAACCAATTCTGCTAGTGTTCAAGCTCTTCATCCGAGTCTAAGGTGCAGGAGTTATCCCTGTCCCACGCAATTCGTCCATCAGTCATAGGATTGATCCAATATTCATTTCACACTATGATCTTGTATATCTAATATGGATCATCATCGTCTTCCACAAAGTCGCGAACAGGTTTAGTATAACGCTCTCCTTCGGTAGGGTCTAGTGGTACTACATCCCTAATCAACTTCCTCTCAAATGTCATTTTTTGCTTCTTAAAGTTGATTATCTCATCCATATCAAAAGCTTAGTCAATTCCTAGTAGTGTGGCATACGAGTTACTATCATCCACTATTTCAATGACCTCAAAGTTAGCCAGCATGCTTGCACCCTCAATGTTTATCATTACACCATATAAGCGCCCCATCGAAATAATATTCTATCGATTTTCCATGCACAGCTGAATAGGAGACCATTGCAACACATGTCTCCCCATCCTTTCCCACGTCTTCGTAGGTAGGATGTTTGCATCAGATCCCAAATCCAAGATTACCTAGTCCATTTCATATTCTCCTATTTGCACGGTCAGCCTCATCTCACACCCCGTTCACTTCTTATGCTTACCAATTCTTCTCATAGTGCACTGTTTAGCAAGGGTCTTTTCTTTATTTGTGCACTTGTCGTTTAACTCTTACATCCCTTCTACTACTTTCTTATCGTGCAACAACTTCTTTCAGGTCTTTATAAAAGTAGCTAATACTGAAGGATCTACCTCTTGTGTTGTACTAGTTTCTGGCATTTTCTCCTGACTTCCTAAAGTGGAGGCCTCAACAAAGTTCTTCTTTCTTCCATGAAGGTCTCTTTAGCGCAATTAAGGTAAAAGTTTATTTCCTTCTCAGCAGCCTTGCATACCCACCCATCAGCCTCAGGCTTCTTACCCTTATCTGCATCAGTGGCCATACCACTTCTTGTTACTGTATTTATGCTTTGATCTTCTTTTTGGGGCTCTTCCCTCATTATTTGGATGTTCTACATAGGGTTCTGGGGTTGAGACTTCTTCTCTTGCATATTTTCCATAAGGATTGGACATTCCTCTATCACATGGTAAAACTATCCGCAATACTGACATGATGGATGTGTAGGGTTTGTGAAATCTAGTGTGAAGTGTCCTGCTTCGCCACAGTTATAGAAAATTATATGCCCACCTCCTCGGCTAGCTCCACCCCCTCTTCCTCGTCCTCAGCCTTGGAATCCTCTATGCGATGCTCCTGTGCCCTAAACCTGAGGCTTACTTTCTGCCTGCATTCCATAGGTAGGGTTTCTATCCATCATCATCTCATCACTCCTACAATGGCATTTGTCATGACCTACAAATTTACAAAAATTGCAAAAAGAACTGCTAAGGAGTTTGTACAAACTTTTGTAGTAAATGGAAATAATTAGTCACATGTTGTCCTATAACCTGATAGATAATGCAGCTCCAACGCTCGGCCCAACATTATTCTCTGGTTTCAAGGGAACAGGCCCTCCCCTAATAATATAGTTCTTATAAACTAGGGAATGGTCCTTATCGTGCCCATGGCTCTTGCACTTCAAGCACCAGACTTCAGCGCGCACCTCCGGCTGAGCTTCCTTTCCTTTTTTTAGGCTCTGCAACTCCAACTGGAATTTTTCTAGCTGTGAGTGAATATGTTGCACTCCAAGGTTTGTATCTTGTATGGGGGAGCCGTCCACCCTCGTTGCAATTTCTAAGGCTTCTACTTGCGTTGTTATCTGTTGTTGTGAGAACAGCACTCTTAAGTGTGGCAAGAGTGACGCTATAAACCAGTCATGATGCTAGGAATATTTAATTACCATATTGGCTTTCCTGATCAGGCATTTCAACCTTCGATCGAAATCCCAAGGTGTCTCATCTATATTTTGTCAAATTTCTTTAAACTCAGTCACCGACTGCACCTCTAACTTAGGCTTTCTAAACCCCTTGTTTAGAGATTCTTGGGTTTTTTCCACCATCGTGGTGGGGTTTTCAGTGCAGTAGTTGATGTACCATGTCAATGCTCGATCTTGTAAGGCTATGACCAACTATGATTTCTTGATGTTATCATCCATAATATGTTGTTCCGTCCATATAGCTCCTGCAACAAACTAGAACTGTTCGAGATCTTTGCTCCCCACCCCTTTAAAAAATGGAATCTACATCGCGTTCGCCATGTTGAATGGTGGTAGCAGAGGTTGTGGTGGAGGTGAAGGTGTAGGCATATGAGGTGGAGGTAGAGGTGGAGGTGGAGTGGACGGATGAGGTATCCTCGAGATACCCTACTTACTTAACTGAACTACACTTCGCGGTGTAGTCAACACCATCCCTTGGTCATCACTTGAAGGCGGTTCAATGAGCAGACTGTATTCTGAGCTCGATCCTTCGTTTCTTCTAAAGAATCTCCCACTTTACATAGCCCCAAACATCAAGGTAACTACATAACCCTCTTTTCACATAACAACATTTTAATCCAAGTCTTTAATGACTTCAAATACTTACGTCACGGTCCCTTAAAGAGCCTAGATTATGCTTCGTTATAGCTAATATTTCTATTGATCGTGAACTCAATCACAAAACTTCGAAGTGTGCGATCAATGCAATGATCCATGGCCCGCGCGGCATTACTTCCTAATGCTTTTAGACGTCACACCAGTTCTAGAGCCCACACTATAGGGCCGTCAAGCCTCCATGTCCCTTGATTATTGGCCAATTTAGACAACCACTCATGTAGTTTGTGAGGGAATAAACTGAAGAATGTCTCAGTCTTGTCTATGTATAAATATCTCTACAACCACCATTCCTTAGATAATTTAGGGCTCCTGTTCTCTTTAGCTGCAAATATGTGCACTTTTTGGTCAATACACTTCTCAATCTCTTTCTTTGTAGGAAATCATTTATCACACATCTCTTAGATAGATCCTGGTCTCGGCAATGGAACCATTTGTTGGCTTAAGGGGGCCTCACCCAAATTCAAAGTTATTCGCACCAACCAACAAAACCCTAACTTCTAGCCCTTTCGGCAACAACCTACATAGCGTAGGCAACAATCTCACTCGAAGCAGTATTAGGGGATGCTAGAACTATGTTTCTATATATAGAAACCATGTGATATGTAATTTGAATCCCTTGTAGGTCAGTTGTCCCATCGCGGAAATTAGTATCTTCCTATGGTTCCCTACTGAAACTCTATCTAAATGGCTTCCATACCTTCACGAAGGTCTACGATCAAGCTTTTCAGCCCTAAAAGAAGTAGACTTATAAATTTTGCTTAGTAGATAATAACACTAGATCTGCCATCAAGTAGATCTACCCACTTCAAACAGTTATCATAACAGATTGAGCCACCACCTTTGCAAAAATAGATCATTAATTATTTCATGCATAGATATCAAAGATTCAATGGATTCACACAGAGAATAATCTTTACTTCATAGAAAACATATCATTAAGCACAATTCATAAACTTAAACAGAATTAAGAACAAGGCACAGATGCAAGAGATTCGGTCCAAAATCAATCTTTGTGGGATTCAGCATTCAAATTACAGACTCTTCCAACCTGCGCACACAACTGTAGGGGCCCACACACTCAACTACAGACTTTTCAAGGTCTCTACGCACTCAGCTACAGGAGCCTTCCCCTTTCGCCTAAGTATAGGAAATAGAGATTTCCTGCCTTGGCACTTGCCCTTACCCTTGTTCTTTTCCCAAAATTTATATATCTAGACTCACTATGACTCAAAGATTTATATATTTTCAAATAAAATACCATGGCCCACAACCTACGGGTGAGTCTCAAAACCATCATATCACTTACCCATACAAGGGACTAAAGCCCCTTTGACTCCTACTTAGTTGCGCGCTTTGCTTCCACATTTCACAGAGACTTTACATTCTTTACAAAATTCGACTCAAAAATTGATTAAACTAACCCAAAATTGACCATAGGGACCCTATCCCAACATAGACGTACGTTTTGATGATGTTTCTTGTAGATTATTTTCTCACATTCTTAAAGTAGAGAATTAGTTTGGTATCATATCCTTCCACCAAAGTCAATCCATTATTGGAGGGATTTTAAACAATTATTCTTAGAAAAACAATCGATGATAAAACTCCTACCATGTTACTTAAATAACTCGGAAACATTAAGATGGGCGATAAAGAAAATGTTAAATATTTTAATCAAATATTTACACATATTTTGAATAAGTTCCCCATTGATGTGCAACCTCATGGTCCAATCACCAAGAATGATTATATTGTTTCCTTGCCCAATAACATTTCTATTTTTTTAAGCATGCTATGAAATAAACCTTGGCTCTTAATTTTTCAGAAACAATCATCGTTGAAAAGGAATTAAGGTTTATTGGGGTCATTGTTGATCAGGAAAATTCAAAGGACTCCAAAGACACTAGTAAAAAATCCCAAGAATCTTCCGCTAAAATTGAAGAGAAAGATCATTTTTACATGGACAACTTGACTAAATCCTTGAATTCATTAACCAATGAAGTATTTGAACTCAAAAGGAAGTCAAGTGAGGCTTCTGCAAATAACAAGTCTTTTAAGTTGTTTCTTAAGAAGAACTTCAATCAACCAAATAAGTTTTCACAAAGTTATAATGTTGTATTCAATGTTGAGAACTTGGGCATATATAAATATTGTAATTTTCAATAAGAAGAACATTCAAATAAAACATGCCCTCAATGGAAACACAACATGAATGTTGTGGTTTACAGTGTTATAGAAAGTTTGTCAGTAGAGCATTCAGAGTAGACTCAAGAGATTGATGAACTAGCCTGGACAGAGGAAAACACAAGTGCTGGTGATTCAATTTTCACTTTTGATCTTATCTTGAACAATGATCGAAAAGGTGTTGGTAAGCCCCCAGTGGGTGATTATCCTCCTCATCAACCTACTATGAAATATAATCTGAGGTGCAAAGGAATGGTACCTGAGAAATATGTAAGGAAGCACTGTGTTGAGAAAGATTTTAACTCCTAGTAATCCTACTCAAAGCACTCAGAACAAATCCAGAATGGCATAGTCTTAGAAGAATGCGTTTGGAAATAATAAGAATAATTATGTCACTCCTAAGGCATCAAACAAAGTCACACCACTTACCACTTCAACACACCCTTCCCAATATGAATATATACATTAAAATTTTCTTGAAGACATGAAGAAAGCTCATGCTAATATTTCAATATTTGGGATAGAAAAGTTGGCAAGGCAACATGAGTTAATCATCCAAGCATTTGCATCTCAACCTCCATTAGGTAAAATGGTTTCTTCTTCCCAAGCTTCGTCTAGTAAGTTTCCTACTATGATCAAATCGGTCGTCAATGCAACTAATGTAAATTCTAGATCTACATTCCCACCTTTTCGTTTAATTTTTGATATTTTCAATTATAATTTCCATAATGTCCTAGTTGATTCTAATGCCTCTGGCAATGTCATACATTTATCTGTTGCAAAGAAAATCAATTCTAAATGGGAAAATACTGACGCCATAATCATACAATTAGATATATCTTTATTACATGCAATTAGTGAGCTTAACAATGTTATAATCCGTTTATCATTGGATCATAGAGTTCACCTATGTATTGATATTTTCATTGTGGACATTCTGAAATATTATGGCTTGCTTTTAAGTAAAGATTGGTTTAGAAAGTTGCAAGGATACTTTTCTACTGACTGGTTGCATTTGTGGCTTCCTTAAAAGGGCAATAAAAATCAGATTCAAGTTGAGATTGAACCTTTTATGAAAGATACCATCACGACGCTTGAATCTCCTAATGAGAATATTAACTATGTGCAAGTAGTTTTGGAAATTGTCTTTTAGAATTTTATCATGGATGTTATCTTGCACGACCATCTCCTATACCACCAGATACACAGTTGGAACTCCTTCCTGGCAATCCAACTGGTGTTAATGACTTTTGTAACATAGATGTCAATAGTACTAGCATAGGAACTAACCATATTATTGCTAGCATTTTGAATTTATATTTTGATGTTTTGAAAACAAAGGAGGGTTTTGGAGCTGGTTGTATTTTGATTGACCCACGAAAGAACAAGTATTTGATCTCGTGCCTATTGGAGTTTGAGTGCACGAATAACATTGTTGAATACAAATCACTGATTCTGAGACTAAAGAAGGCTATAGACTTCAGAGTTTAGACTTCTGTGATTTTTATTGTTTGAATTTACTTCCAGATTCATCGCATTGTTATTTGTTTTATCAATGTTTTGATCCATAATATGTGGATCATCATCAGGATTAGCTTAAGGTGGAAGTCTTAAAGGTAGTAGGTGGTTCAAATATTATCACACATCAAGTATGAAATACTATTCATTTTGTGTCACCTAATCTAAAAAACTACCAGCAAGAAGTATGGTGTCTTCTTTCTTTCTTTCAAGCTTTTAATATGAATTTTCTTCCTAGGATTCACAATGTAAGTAGAAAAACATTAGCTAATGCAACAGCTAGGTTGTCACCACTTAGATATGGTTTTTCCATTGAGATTATTTACAAGCCATATGTACCTAATAATGTTATTAATTTTTTTGTTTTCAATGATGACCAACATATACTAGATTTTATGGCTAATGCTAATGTGTTTAAAGATGTAGTGATAGGAAAAGATGAGCATGAAATGGATTTGCAAGAATAATCTCAGGCACATAAAGGGAATCCCATGCCTAAGGGCATGGTATCTTTTACTAGTAGAAAATGAGAAATTAGTGACTAGGTGACTAAAAATGTTAGTCACCACAACTTTTCCAAGTGAAATACTACAAAAAATGAGAAATTTTAAGTAACCCAACTAAAAACAACTAACATAAATGACTAATTTAGTCACAGGTTAAAATATACAACTAGCTAATAAGTAATACAACTAAAAATGACTAATGTAAACTAAACTATGGCTAGCTTTTAATAAGGTATTTTTGAGCTACCTACAACTACTTGAAGTTTATTAATAACATTATTCCCCAAAAATAATGGGTTGCCTAGGACTATTTGAGTTTATTAATAACATTATTCATAGAATTAGGTATATTTCCACCTCCTTAAGCGTAGTTAGTTTATATTCCCGATATGTGTAACCTCATGTTCCCCTTCCCTCTTTATATGGACATACTTTCTTAGGGAGGTCTTTTACACTCTTGTGTGATGGATCTTGAAGACATTTTTCAAAATAAGGTTTTTTATAGTTTTTATTGATACCCTCAAGCCAAAATTATCACTCTGTAAACCTTCAACGATATTAAATATGTATCCTGAAGACATTTTTCAAAATAAGGTTTTTTATAGTTTTTATTGATACCCTCAAGCCAAAATTATCACTCTCTAAACCTTCAACGATATTAAATATATAGCCTCTATGCGAAGTAACCTCCTACTCAATAGTGGCAACATAAACAATTAAAAAATTGTTAAAATATAATCTTGGGCTACTCTAAAATCTAAAATTAACCCATTAAAATTTAATTTCTTGCTACTCAATTGACAAATTGTTAAAATCTAATCATTTAATTTCCCGCTACTCATATTCCTTCCATGCTACTCTTCTTCCTTACCAGGTTGGGACAGGGTTCAATGCTCTTCCTCTATGTATAATATCTTACCCACTACTCTTCTTCCTTACCAGGCTGGGAGAGGGTTTGATGCTCTTCCTCTGTGCATAACCTCTTACCCGCTACTCTTCTTCCTTGCTAGGTTGGCAGAGGGTTCGTTTTTCTTCCTCTACGCATAATCCCTTACCCGCTACTCTTCTTCCTTACCAGGTACAAAATGAGAGATTAGTGACGTATAAAAGTTTGTAGTCAGGTTGGTTGAGCTCCATACCAAGAAATCATTTATCTCTTTAGACTTCTGACTGGACTTTTGTGGTGTGTACTCCTCCAATACCCTTGGAAGACAGTCCAAACCATCACCAACCGATCCATAAGTTACAATCTAGTAAGGCATCCTTGTCCTACCAATTATGGTTTTATTTGCGTTCCATTGGCATGTTGAGGTCGTGTGACAAGAAAAGATTTATAATTTTATTTCCTATATTAGATGTTACAATGCCCCTGATTCTGATCCTTCAATCACACATTTCGCTCTTTGCTACAACTTACCTAGCCCAAAGAAAACCCACTTTACCAGTCAACATTGAGCTTGCATTTGATCCACCAATATACATAATGTAATATTTTCTACTCAATTGATTACTGCCTCATACATTCCATGACCTAGGTTGTTTACACTATTTTTATTCAGAACACTGAAATCTAAATAAACAAGAAATATGTTAGTAAATCATTCTCTTAAAGGATCAACACTTCTAGTCCATAAATGAAGCATAGCAAAGAATTTCAATAACCAACTAAGACATTAATCTCTGCAAATATTTTTATCAATCTATGCATTTATCCCTTCAGCTTATTGATATCCAAGCCCAAAGAAGACTAAATCTAAATGGGAGAAATATATATTTGTTAAGCTAGTAAAGCACATACCATCCAACTTACTACAAGGTACATATTGATTCTCCAGTGCACCCCATGTAGCATGCTTGCCATGGATTTATTGGGTGATTTTCCCTTTGCTTTGATGGGAAAATCTCCACATACATCCGTGCCCAAGTGATAATATATTTGCTTAATTTGGGAGGCATTGATGCATAAACACAAGTTCCCCTTCAAGTCTATGTTCTTATGTAACCTATGCAAAAAATCTGAAGAGAAAGGGAGTGCCACTGACAGAATGTTACCACTCAGATTAAGGTGGTACATGTGAGAAATATTACCTATAATGGAAGGAATACTTCCTGATAACATGTTGTTCTCCAAATTCAAAGAGCTTAGATTCAAAAGTTTTCCATAAGCCACAGGAATTGAACACAAGTATCCAGTACTAGTAAGCCTAAGATCCTAAGATTTCTGAGCTTTCCAAGTTCAACAGACAATGGAGAAAACATTGGATTCTTATCTGTTATGAAGTATTGGAGACTCTGTAAACTTCCCAGCGAAGGAGGGAATCTGCCTATAATATTATTATTGCTGATAGCTATGAACTCTAAATTTTTCAGGTTCACAAGATGTTATAGATCTGACCTGTAAATATATGAAATGATACCAATATACCCAATAACTATAAATAATCACCAGAAATAACAAGATCTAAATATAGATAGAAATTCTTCTTTATTGATCAAACCCTTAAGGTAGGGCAACACCATACATTCACTCCTTAAGGAAGGAGAACACTCCACAAGCCATATGCTTTTCCATACAATATTCCTTGACATCTCTTAATGGTGAGTCTCTAGCCTCTATATAGGCCTCATACATACAATACCATGGGTCATTACCATGGTTCCCTCAATACCATTTATCTAATACAATGGGCTTATTACATTATTGCTAACTACTTGTGGTCCCTTACATGATACAGGTTAACCACTTTATTTATTACTATGGCCCATCCCATTATTACATTATTGTCTTGGATACCTCCCTCTGTACCCCATATTATACCCTAGGTATACTACATTCCACCCCTCTTAAACATGTTTCGTCCCCGAAACATAAGAAGAACACAAATAATAAGATCTACTCAAAAGAGTAGCCCACTGGTACCATGCACGTGCATCTAACCATCCAAGAGAAAGGTGAACCCTTGATCTAGTTGGTGCTTCACTCACTAGAGATGGAAGTTGACTCTGGTGGCTCTTCTGTGTTGATGGGTTGTGGGTGGATCGTCGCCTCTCTCTATCTGTCATGCGGGGGTTTTTGTCCTTGTGGCTAATTTGTTGCCATCATATTGGTTGTTTTCTTACGGGGTAATGTGGCTGGTGATATGTTGAATTTTTAACCAACGGTGTATCTTTCTTTAATTCACCACCTAATGGAGCCTGATTGGTACCTAGTACATGTTGTGGTACCTGCTTTTGTTGCTTATCTTCCAATATTACTTCAACCACGAATTCCTCATTTGATATATCAGTACCTGTAACATTTTTTGCTTCAGCCTCCTTTGATTCTACCTATTTTTTTGGTACTTGGTTTGATGTTTGTGTTTGGTTGTCAACCATTAAAGGCTCATCATCTGATGTGTCAGTGTCATTAGAGCTTTGTGCTTCTGCCTCCATAGTCTCTGCTTGGGCTTTAATAGAAATGTCCTGCAATGTAATTTTCTTCTTTTTATACTAGAGTTTCATGAATTTCTTCTACACATTAATATTGATAGTACCCACAAGTTCCATCCAAGGGTATCCCAAAACAACATCCACATTAGCGATATCTGAAGCATAAAAATAAGAATGCAATACATACTTGTCCATGCAAATCTTCAAATATTTATAAACTTGCACCTGCTCATTGTTAAACTATGTGTGCTCCATTTGTTTAGCTGGAATTTGCAATATTTTTGCCAAATTAACATTTATAAAAATTTTCTTGCAAATAGGATTTATAGACACAATGATCTTCTCCTTTTGAATATATCCATGAACATGTAATAAGGAGATCCCAGTAGAAAATAACCCCTTACATGTCTCATTCCCCTGTTTTCTAATATGAAACTATTTGTTTTTCTCCATTTACATCTGCAGACATAGATTCCATTACTTTAAATAGATCTTATGTTTCCTTAGGATTCATTTTGGCATTGGAGACCTGTTAATCTACCTGGCCTCCATGATTTTTATGATGTGATGCTCCATGAATTCTTACCAATAACAACAAACACATGTTCATAGTCTATTTGGAAGGAAACAATGAATGTGCCAAATAAAATAGATATACCACTCTAAGAAAAAAATCTATTGCCTATAACATGTCATGTGGATTGGGATGTTAGAAAGCATTGGATAAATGTTTACATCTTGTGAGGAGGTGATAGAGAATCCCAACAATATTTGGAGGGATACTTCAAACTAGTCAGTGTGTATCTTCCTGTGGTGCAAGGGTTGTCTTTGGTAGTTGCAATATCAATGATGATTTAATTAAATAAATTAAAAACTCAAATATTTTATCATATCTTGTCTTATTCTACCAACGTTTCTACTATTTAATCTTTTATCATATCTTCTGCATATTTTTTATATGAAATGAATCTTATGGGACTCCTGGTTTAAATTATCACTAGCACAAAATGGCTAATCAGTTACTAAAACAACGACTAAAATTTGCATATAAATAACTATTTTCAATCAGTGACCAATAGTAGCTAATTTATAATATCTTATAATGCGACCAAATTTTAGTCATTTATAAATTATTCGTTAATTGATTGTCTCAATTTTATCATTTAGCAGTATATTTAGTTATAAATTTGGTCATTAATTTAGTTATTGATTTAGTCATTAATTGCCACAATTAATGACCAAATATACAACAAAATATATTACTATATGATCATCTGAGAAAACCAATTAATGACCAAAGAAATATGACCAAAATGTTGGTCGTTTTATAAGATACTACAAATTAGCTACTAATAGTCATATATATACAAATTTTAGTCGTCGTTTGAAACCAATTAATGACCAAAGAAATATGAATAAATTAAGGTACTCTTGATTAGCTACTAATAGTCATATATATGCAAAATTTAGTTGTCATTTGTAATGAAAAATCAATCATTTGCAGTAGTCATTTATATTTTTTTGGTAGTTTCATATTCATTGTATAAATGACTAATTTAGTAGTTTATATTCATTTCATTTATTTTCATTAATAATCATTATAAAAGACTAATTTAGTCATATATTCATTTTATTTGTGTTCATCATTAATCAATATAAACTACTAATTTAGTAGTTTTAGATTGATTTTACGTGTTCATTATTAATCAACGTAGATTAATTAGTATGATTTTGCCACTTAATTAAAAAAACATCATACAATGTGAATTCGTTCATCTAATATGAAAATTCAAAATTACATATGTTAGTTAAAATACTAAACAATATCAAGTGCAACTATAAATAATTTCAACCACAAAAATTATATTATATGAAATGTCGAGTATTACAATATGAGTTTCCAACTTAACATTGGTTGGACTACAATTTACACATGAAATGTTGTGATCTAGGTGGATGTTGGTGGCCACCCACCCATCCCATTTGGACCCCCACAACTGTCTCTTTCAATTTTTCAGTTTCCTTAATTATAGCACAGTTTACTATTTTTAGCAGTTTTTCGGGTCCTAAACTTCCGGAGCCGTTTTGAGGCCCTAAACGACGGTTTTTGGGAAATTTACCAACCAGCGATTTTTCTACCAAATATTTGTCTTTTCCATCGTATTCCTCAGAGAGATCTTTCCAACGGGCTATCATGTGCATCAAACGGAGATAATACGACCAATTTGCAACCCCAGGAAGTTGATGTACCAACTTACCCAAAATATGGCCCACAATTTGGTGTTTCATCTTCTAGGGTTAGGTTTTGGAATGTGAAGGGTTTTCCATTGTTTCTCAACAATAAATAGGCCTTCGAGCCTCATTAGAACATAGTTTAGAGGCATGTAGCCACCACATCTCTTCTCAGAGATAAGCTACCAATGCCCTAGCTGGTTTATTTCCACTTCTATTTGTAAGCATCTTTCAGTATTTTACAGTAATGATATAAAGTATTATTTCCACTGCATATCTATCTTTATGGTTATCTTTGTATTTTATTGCATTCCTGTTTAAATCCGGATCAGTGGTATCAGAGCGGTCTGCTTTTTCTCTGTTTTTCTTTGCAT